>JH155985.1:47804-61540 GCA_000226015.1 Mnemiopsis leidyi
ACAGTGATATTGATCTTGGGCATGATTCAGATGATGGCGATGACTAAAACTGCATCATCAGTCGTATGATTGGGATGATTTTCTAGTTGTTATCTCCAATCTTGTAATATCTGAATTAAATAAGTATTTTGTTGAGATGATCATAAAGCAGTATTTCTGTGTCATTTCAGTCATACTAAACATGTACGTTGGTCAATAAAAAGTCTTAATTGATCTGTGTGCGAGTATCATTTCCATTCAATATTATAATTTCACTAAATCTAACATAAAGAAATCCAAAATTAAACCCTGAAAAATTCAAATTTTTTTTCTAAATTCCCGGTTTTAGTCCCGGCAAAATTTCCTAATTTTCACCGGGAACGGGAATCCAAAAAAGGGCCGATTTTAACCGGGAACGGGATTATAACGGGATCCCGGTCGAGCACTGATTACGATATTAATGTTCCATCAGCAATATGTTTGCATTATATTTCAATTTCCTGGAGTTTTTAACAGCTTGCAGCCGCTGTCCATAATGGACGAGTAAATATCAATCAGACCGGATAAACTGACCGTAAAGACACCTTGACGAACTTGCCCAATGGCTTTTGCATCTAGTTCATTATGTTGTAAAACATGAAATTACGCCCACTGGCAACCGTGAACCTGTATGTGTTATCAGTATCGTGATCGACCTCGATCATTCACGCAGTTCGATCTAAGGAACCTGATATTGTTTAAGAATTAAGAGATGAATTTGGTTTCTTTAAAATCAAACTTGATCAGTGTTTTTGAAATTAAGTGACATTCCCCAACTAAATGTTTAGCAATCTATTATCCGTTTTTTCGATGATTTCCACACCGATACCTGACATTTGCCGGGTTTGGATCACACGTCCCGCCTCTACGAAGCAGTCTTCAAAGCAGAATAAACACATCAACGTAATAAATAAATGCAAATAAATGCAAGTAACAAACGTTCTCACTGGTACTGCTACTACCAGACTGCTACTACGAAATGGTACAAAGATTAACAAACACTACTCTATGATTTTATGGACAACATCTCATGAAAAAGAGGCCGAATACGACGTTTTGCCCTTCTGTTAAGTGTTAATACTAGGAATTTGCAATTCCTTCCCAACCAAAGCAGGCCATTTTAATATCATGGCCACCAAGGATGACTCTTCGTTGAAAAATTCTAATATCTGCTATCTTTTTTCGCCGATTTTCTTTGGTAGTTAGTTTTTACAACGTTTCATTAAATGCATTCTATTCGTTTTAATTCTGTTCCATGCATACTGAGTCAATAGTAATCATTTCTTACCTGTCTTACATTTCTTTACTGCAACTGAACATTGCTCTTCTATGAGGATTCAAAACGTAGTCGTGGTTAGTCACAGTTAATGTTATATCACAACCACAGCTGCTGACTGACTTTTAATCAGTGGAAACTGGAAACCAACCACGAAAGTCCAACTCATTCACCAGAACTTTTTTCAAAACTCAAAATTAAGGAACTACTAGGCTCAAAATTGCGAAAAATTAAGAACTTTTTAGCCAAGGATTTTGAAAAGTTTATAAAAAACTGAGTGTAATTTAGAACAAGAATTGCGGCCGCTTTTACTGTGTCAGGCGACCGCTGAATTTCCCGTATCAATTATCATGCCGTCGCTTATTGTAATTAAAATTCGCGAAATAAGGAATCATAATACGCAACCACTAACCACACGTAATTTCGGTAATTTTCATAGTTCTGGCTCTGCACGTGTAAATACAGACGCGCGAATTAATGCAGCCGTTCAATGCATGATTTTAAAATTTCACGCTGCACGCGCAAAGTTTGAACACTATCGCGCGTTCTTTTCATTATTTTATTTCAAATATCTTGAGTCTGTATGACGTCGTCATAATTATATTGTCTGTGCTACCTTTATAATTTATTCATAGTCATACTGCGTTGTGTTTATACTTTATACTAATAGCGATATGTAAGTTTGTCGTTAAATAGATTTGTACCGTGTACGGACTACGGAGCTGATATTAAAATCGTGTTACATTCATCTTTCAATCTGTCAAATTTCGACAAATTACTCAATAAAACTAAAGTTCATAGAATTTTGATCATTTTTCTTAATTCTTGATGTGAGGCAAATATACATAAATTTCATGATGATTATGTATATCTGAAGTACATTCTGCGGCCTTGGGCAGTTAAAATCTATAATCGTATTTGTATACATGATAAGTTTGATAAAGGAGCGCGGACGTACGTACGTACGTACGGACACTTTTCGAGCTAATATTCCAAAATTACGCTGTCGATCGCCAACCCTTGTTTTGTACTTTTTGTGCACGTGCACAAAACGTATCAAAACAATCTTGCCATTTGGGCCCTTCGGGCCCAAATGGCAAGATACGGGAAAAAATTGTGTCCTGACGCCGATACATTTATAGATATCTAGATCTGTTTTTATGTTTTTTTTACCTTTTTAAGCAAATTATCTTAAGTAGGGTTGAATAAATTGAATTATCTATTGAGACCAGAAGAAAAGACCTGGACGTTCGTATTATTTTTTAGTACAGTTTAAATCTTCTTTTTTGACATCGTAACAACTTAGCATATAAAACTTAGAGTAAATTTAAGTTTTATCATATGTTTATATGATAGCACTCAAGCATGCTTAACAAAAGCACGCGCGTCAAAGTGTGCGCGCACTTAATTATTAACGTCGCGAGGGTTTACTTGTAATATCATTGAGAATTAGGGGTCTATCATAGGACCTTGCCGCGCATTTCGACACAGGGAAACTCTTATTGGGACATTCGGGTGACACTGCATGGGACACATGGGACACTACATAATGACGAAAGGACATAACTAAACTTTCGTAATGAATAGGACTATAATGTACGAAAGCATCTTTTCTGTAACAAATAAGACACTGTTCTTGCTTCTGCAATATTTTAATAGGCATAACACCTGTCATCTTCTGGCTCAAATTATTTGTATAATAGTAGTGTTGAAAGTATCAAAACAGAACAGTGTCTAATTTGTTACAGAAAAGATGCTTACGTAGATTATAGTTCTATTCATAACGGACATTACTGACTAGGGACACTTTCAGTATCTTTCGATTATGCGATGAATGAATCGCATCCCCTGCCATGTGATCCAATGGCTTAATTAACAACAAGACTTGTTGACAGACCTTACTGTTTGAGCCTTAGATGGGTTTTTGTAAGGGGGTTGGTAGACATATATAGATACGAGTTTGATGTTGAAGAAGCTGTCAATAAACATGTGTTAATCGTCGTCAGCTTAGATGGCGTCAGCTTAGATGGGTTGGACAAGAGTGTTTAGGAGCTAATCAGGTCATGTCCGGCTAATGGGTTTGTGAGTGCAAAAATGCGTTTCAGACCTGCAATAATGTATTATGTAGCATTGCTTATAGCGTGGGGAATACAGGTTACTTGTACATGTTTGTATGTATACAGATAGGGTTATATTGAGCATTCACTGCTCTCATTTCTCCTCAACCATATCGTAAGGGAAAACTTGAACCGGCATCGAAATTAATAGGATTGACCACGGGGTGGGGTGCAAGCACATGTTAATAAACTGGAGACGAAAATAGAACAGCCACAGAAAAAGTAGATCAGATGAGGTGATTGAAAAGACCCCTTTCTGGAACAATGTTAATCAAATCTGGTCAACTTACGGCACCACTAATCACTCCCATTTAGTTGATAACAGGTTTTTCCGAGAATCTAAAGTCATTCATCAGGGTGATACCTAGAATCGGACCGTGTACAAGACGGTTATAACTTGTTTTCTATTGGCGGACCAGGCAAATATATAAGCTCCTTTTAAGTGGTCGGGAAGGGCGGACGCAGGTATTTAGGTCCTTCTAAGGGTAACATAATTTTTATTAAATATGTTGCTTCGGAACGGTTTTGAACTATATGCAGTCCAGATGATTGTGAGCAGATTTTGAAGAACAGAATTCTGAGACACTTTTCCTCTTACCTTGTTTCACTCCCAGCTCTCTACGTTCAAACTTCCGATTCCTCAAAAAGCATTTTCTTGCATGTCAATTCACTAACAGTGTATAACTAAATTCGTTAGAGCGTAAAGAGCCGTTGAGAGAATATTATTCTCCCTCTCTAGAAGTGCTTCGGTTTTCTGATATTATCTGCCGATAAAAGTGATACCCAAATATTCTAACTAAATTTAATGGAAGGTCACACATATGTATACCTTACTTGGGATTATTATGACCGGAATAAAGTGGCGGGCTTTGGGGGATTTGCCATATTTTCCCCGTTTTTATTTTCACCAGCCATAACAAAAATATCGCCCACTCAGCTCTTGGGGTTCCCAAGGGGTATGGGTCCTCATATTATGACCGTTGTCTCATATTTACTAGAGAAAGCTATTGGAGCAAACAGCGAAGTTTATCTGAATTCATTTTTCTCATTCTGTATAAGATTTTCAATTTCAGTTGTTTTTTATTTTTCACCTCTTGGAAACCAGCCAAATAATTAATAGGGTTCAAAGTAAAAATAGCTGATTAATTGTTGCATACTACAGAACTTTTAGAATAGTACAATGGTCGAATACAAATCTAGAAAATATGATTAAACGCCGTGGTTAAAGCACTTTGAACAACTTAGTGAGTGAATTTCAAAAAAGATACGCTATAAGAGGCCGTGTTCGGAATTAGGTAAAATCCAACTCTAAAATAGCAATCAAGTCGTGCTTGAAATCATGAAAATTGAATGAAACAGACAAAGTGGTTATGTATTAAAACATCAGCTATTACAAAACAATGATCACATCACACCTTAGCTGCTGTTGGGAAAACCGTTTCCGAAACAAGTAGAAATAAACTTAATTTCTGCAATTTTGTATTTTCTGCAATTTTAAAATTGAACGGTTTGGCACTCGTAAAATTCCGACCGGGATAATGTGGCGGGTTTTGGGCAATTTCGGCATATTTTTCCCCGTTTTTATTTTTCCCGTTCGTTAATAAACCGACTGTAATAATCCCGAGTAAAGTATACAGATTTAATATTGTCAACAACTACTATTAAATAAATAATTTGGGGTTATTATGATTGTGAAGGTTCTTACCGACATATTTTGAGATCATAACTTTGTGTTTCATTGGTGGCAGTAGCAAGTTAAACTATATACATATCTTTGCGTTTCCGCTCGCTTTTCTTAGTCACTATTTTGAATTATGTTATCTTTATGGATTGATAGGTTACTCATCACAATTTAGCACTGTACATTGTCAACACTGATGTTGAACAAATATAGGACAGCAAGGGAAAAGAGTGGAGAAATGAGTGAGTGGAGAGAAAAAGAGAAGTTGAAGGAAAGGAATGTTCAGAGAAATGTGCAGAACCAGGTAAGAGGTGGGTGTAGAAAGAATAATGAAGACGTGAAAGAGTGATGATATTTCCAAAAGAATTTGAAGACTATTTCAAGAGATCAAATTTTGGCTACCATAGGTTAATATGCTGTGGGTTCCGGCCAGTATCAAGTGATGAGATACGTGCAGATAGGAAGAGGTGTCGGGAAGCATATAAACTTGCATATCAAATACTTAGGGTTACAAACCAACTTGACCTGTAGATAGGTTTGATCCGTATTTTGCCAACCTATAGGTAGAAAAACTTTTTTTAAACTTAGATTTTACAGGAAACTATTTTCATTTAACATTTTTTATTTTTGCAAGTACCTTCTAATTTTGATCTAAGAAACCTTAATTTAATCACTTACATCATATCGAGTTAGCAATCGCGTCCTTCTACTTAATCTGCTTTTCAAGAGTTATCAGCTATCTATGATATGATACGATTTTATTCCTGGCTAAAATTGCTACCTCAAACATGCTTCAAAATATCACCATTCAACAACAAAAAGGTCAGGTATGCATTTTGGGTGGTCAAATATGTTATCTGTGGTTTAGTGTCGAGAAAAATATGCTTTTTTAAAAAAGGTCGCCGAACGTAAATTGACATTGCACCGCGATTGATTTAAGACTTGGGCGGTGCCGCAGTAACCTTCTCGACCAGTTACCGAACCATTCGTTTGAAACGTTCCATGATCTCCCAATTTCGACGTGCGTTCTCAAAACCCTCGCACAGCTTGATCTACCCAGAAATCAAAACGAACTCATCTCGAAGCAGAGCCGTTTCTGAGAAATGTTTGTAATTCATCAGCTGCTGCTGCTTTGAACTGCGAGGCCCTTGAATCTTAGTAACTGTTTCCGTTAGATGAATCTAGTGCAGGAAAGAGCTGTTCCAATAGGCGATAATTCAATAGGAAGTTCAAAAACTTGCTAACTTCAAGCCTAATTTCTGAACCTTCGTTTAAATATTTCATCTTGCCATAACCGTTTGATGTAACCAGTTCCAATTATCAAATAGTTTCCTTTTCACTTTCATGTACCTGATTTGGGTGAGTCAAGCTGTTAGTAATCTGAACAGAGACATAATGGGTACATTGGCAGCGATGTACTTGGACGAAAAAGCATATCGCTGAATGTTCTTTATTCGATGTGGGGAAACAACACGGTTTGAATCAATTAAAATCGGACATTTTAGCACATCTCAAGCATTCACGATGGTTGTACAACGTTCCATCATTCATAATGACCATAAATATTCATCACATAAACTGCTTATACAGTATACAATATAGCAGTTCAGCAGTTGTAAGTAACACAGTAGGCTTTGTTTGTTTTTAAATATGTTTTTCTTCGAAATAAAAATTGAACAATCACCATGACATGATAACTTTAACCCGAAAGTAACACAAGTATACTCATTTAACGTGAACTTCGACCAACATGCCAATATCATCAGCTCACACCAATTCGTTTGGCAGATTGTTGCACAATTTCATAAAATATTGACTAATATTCAACTTGGTTCATTTGCCCAAGAGCCCTCTTGACTTTGTCTTAACGGTTTATTAATCAACCATGTCACGCTATTGCATAGTATAGACGCAAGTCTCATGGCCGTTATTAATCAGTTGTTGAAGTACCCTTTCTCATTAGTCGCACTGCTGTTAAGTAACTTCAAAGCTAAGTAATTTTTTTTAATTATGCTTTTTTTCTGTCACTTTCTTATGACTTATCTAAGGCAGCCTTGTTTTCAATCAATTCAATCTCAGATTCGTACTAATTCCATGCTTGGTGTGCATTTTCCGGCTTGAACAACATCAAGTGTAATCCACGAATAGGCTTAAAGGTTATTTACTATTATGAACTGGTGGTATTAAATAAATAGATAGATAATGTACGCTTAGCAAACGAATGGGAGTGTGATATCGAAAATTATCACAGGTGTGCCGAAGGCGCGAGTGACGGTAATTTTCGATATCACACGACCAATGAGATTGCTAATTGTATTAGCAACCGACTTAAATAACGAAAATACAAACAGGATTAAGAACAGCTTTCCCCTTCTTTTAAGTCACCGGCTTTTAAAACTCGTTGCACCAATATGCCATGTAGCAATTTATGAACTCTATATCCAACCCGAAATAGGTTTAGTAAAAATATCCGTTTAGCTAAGCAATTCTAATTGATTGTTGATTTTATGGAAGGGCACATGTTTTGCAGCTAAGCCGCACGAGTGTGACCATAAGTGCTTCTCTTACACGTATATATAGGAGTGACCTATCAGAAATTAGTAAACGGTACTTGGTAACACGGGAGGTTGCTAATATAGAATAGAATCAGATATTGTCCAGAAAATATACAACATTCATAGTCTGTACAATATCCGACTCTATACCATTTAACTTTAGATTCTATAATTGCTTTGTGAAAATAAATTTTGACAATTAAATCGATGTTTCAGCTACTGACACTTAGTAATGTAGACTGAAGGTATTAATAACATCCACCACACTTAACAGGTATGTGCCACTAGATGAGAACTACTCAGCCAACAACGACACTCTACCTCGGCATCCCACTGGAGCAGATTCGCTTCGACCACTCCACTTTAAACATAACGATAGCGATATTCGCCTTCTTCGTCGGCAGCATCACCGTCATCCTCAACACTCGCCTTTGTTTCTACTACTACAAGAAGAGTTCCCTCATCTACGAGAAACTCTTCCTGATCCTCTCAGTGGTGGACGCGACTACGGGACTAGCTGCGCTGCTCCAAAGTGTCACCTTCGTGGGGATCCTCACCGATCAGAAGCGCTTCGTGTCAGTAGTGCTGACAGTGACCTACTTGCTCTCAGCTGTTTCCTTTCACGTGAGTGTGTTTTACAACGTCCTTCTGGCGGTGTGTCGTACCGTCATCCTAGCTTGTCCCTTCTTTCAGTTCCACCTGAAGTCCCTGTACTCCATCTCAATCTTGTATCCTATCATCATGATAATGCTGACGATTTATGAGGTGAACAGTGTGTACACCAACAATCCTGATCTGGTGGGCAAGGTCATGTACTTGTTGATATCCCCACTGCTTGGCTCTGAAATAATATACAATCATTTCCCCGACTTCAACAATCTGGGATACTACATCCTTCTATTGGGTCTTCCCTTTGTCCTGCCCTCCATTATATGTCTGGTCTGTTGCATCTGTGCTTCTATCTTCCTAAGGAGGAGCTCTAAGAGAGACGTCGCCAGGGTCCGCTACAAAATGAGCTGCAACAGCGCAGGCAAAAACTTTCAGAACGGAGCCCGTAAGTTTACAAATTCTCGGGCAACAGTAACCATCCTTCAGCTTTCAATAGCATTCTTTATATGCAACACCCTGTACTTTACAACGGAGTTTACCCTGCAAGCACTAAACCCAGATCATCTACCACATGAGATGTATCTGGTGTACTTGGCAGGCAACTTCCTGCCCTTCCTGAATTCTCTCATCAACCCGGTCATCCTCATTCAGCGTGGGACTCATTTACAGGCGTATATTAAGAAGTCTTCCAAGGAACTGCTTACGAGGATTTCCTGTGGCCCTAATAGGAACTTTGAAGTTTAGACAATTCTACTTTTTATGTTGAAGCTTTTTGATACTAATTAAGCAGGGTGACACTTGACAGATAAAAGGAACAAAATCTTTTGCATTACTGTCGCCACAATTCCAAGTTCTCATAATAAAATAATTTTTACCGTGACCTTAAGAAAAATGTAAGGAGAGCACGACCCTTTTAATCATAACCACAGCCCAGAGAAAATTTCAAAGCTTCATGGCCATGGACAAAATTGGTAGATCGTTGAACTTGACCTTTGGTAGGCCGTTATATTTCTTCAATATTTTGATGGAAAATAGTTCATAAATATTTAAGAACATGGATATTGGGATCAGGATTTGCATAAATATTTGATAACATGAACGATAATGCATGAGTATTAGACATATGTTATCATCAGTTGAAAGCCTGTCCGGAAGATAATGACACTGGCTATTGTTAAGAGTTATATGGAGCAGGATGGAGCGATCGTGAAAGATAAGAAAACTCCCATAACTGTACTAGGAATATCACTGTGAATCTGGTGAATCTGGTGATGCTAATAAGGCAAGTTATATAAGAGAATCTGACTGATAATTTCTGACATAAACCATTACTTGTTCGCTGAGACTTTGTCGCCTAAAACTTGCTTTACATTATCTTTCTGAATGTTTCGTTAAATAAAACTTTGACTCACTTTTTTGATCATTTTTAGGTCGCCTGGAGATGGAGGTTTAAGATCATTATTTATTCATCGCCAAAAGATAGATAACTGATTTCGGGCATGCTCAATAACGATATGTCCAATAAAATGGCGTCTTGGTATCAAAATTGTAATATCATAATTCAAGAAAGCAATATTATCCGATAAGATCATATTAATTAAACTCTAACGTTTTGCTGTTCGATACGAAGTTCGTCCTGCTTGTTCATGCACCGTTCCATTCTGACAGCGAACTCTCTTCTCTTAGACTCCAACTCCTGATGGTGCGTGAATAATGTAGAGTGTAATTATAATTATATAACTATATATATAGTATATATTATATAACTAGCGCGAAGCTTCTTGTCCGTAGTCTGATCAGTCAACAGCAGCTCAAAAACAATCGTTTTTTCCTAATCTAACACAATCGCTATTTTTCACCGTTTTCAAATTGCGAATTCTTTCATTTCTCCAGATGAACCAACGTGCTCGCATGAAAAACATTACGTAACGCAGACATTACGCGATATTTTGAAATAATCTGGGGCAAAGTAGATTTCAGGACTTGTCAAAAAACGGATTGCATCATTAGCTCGTGCAGAGTTCCACTAAATCACCATATTCCATAATATGAAGGCTTTACACATCGGTTAATTAAGCCCACCTGATCTACAACTGCCATTTCCTGTTGCTTCTGTAGCAGTAGGGTACTTTGAAGGGTTCTTGTGCCATCTTTGACTAGTGCCCACTCACTCTGAAGTTAAAAAGTCTGGATGAGCATTAATTTAATCAAATGATTAGATCAACTTCAAGCAGCCGTAAAGTAATAAACTGCCACACAAATCTAATCAAATTATGGCCATGGAGTTGTTAAATTTTAATAGTTTACTAAATCTCGGCATATATTTTCTGAGCGAAGCGAGTGATACACATAACTTTGAGTAAACTCATGCTGATCACAATATACAGTACAAGGAGGTGGGTAACGTTAGTAAGCTCCTCTTGCGATGCACAAACCCATCTAAAAAAGACTTGTACTCGTCATCGAGTGATACAGAGTATCCTCAAATTATTTAGATTATAGTAGTGTTGAAAGTATTAAAGACGAAAAATATTATTTCTGATTTAGAATTTGATCATTACATGCTCCAACAGTCGTTAGGCTAATTTCTGTAATTAGAAATTCGTACTTAGACATTGTAAAAATAGAATTTAAGTTGATCTAACGGTCATTGACTTTATCATTATATGACGTAACGTCGTTACTGATTTACTTAGATTAGATTTGTGAGATATAGAAATATGAACGTACGGGTTTAACTCGATATTAACTTTTTGAGGCATCACAGTGAAATTTCATGCCGGTCAAAATTTCAAGTTGGAAAAGTACTATGTTCATGAGATATTGCCAGCGGGGGTGTGTTAATAATAATTGTCAAAGATTTGCTCCGCGAGTGCTATTGAACATTTATATCGACCTCGGGGGGCAACGGGTTAACCCGTTCGCCCCCGAGGTCGATATATATACCCGCTCTAGCGACTGATATTGTGCAATATCTATTCGCATATTTTACACTTCTTAACTAAACCACTGTCGCGTTGATAAAATCGGCGATAGAATTACTGAATTGCATAACGAAGTCTTAGTCTGCATTTTACCATGTAATGTAACCAATCAGGATATTACAAAGTTAAGTATTGTAAAACTGAGGTCACAGTTTCATGAAGTAAAATTTTGAGCGATTTGAGCTGCTTTTATTCAATTCTCTTCCTCCAAGTGGATAATGATTAAATCGCTATTCATCTAGAGAACGAAAAATTATATCTTTGTCTGGCGTTGGACTGACCGTGGTTATTTTATATCATTTTTATCTGATATATTTCTCTGAGACACCTTAATTGAATTTAATCGATTAGTCGATCACTCAGTCAAATAGGTTATTTAGAAGTAGATTTCTCGAAGCGATCAGCGAGTAAAACCCGATCACAAACGACGAAGATCAGAATAACGCAAGACAGTGATGTTAAGTAATAACTCACGTATATATGTGATGATAGTCAAGGAAGAATACTTAATAGCTATGGGTGACACCCTCTAGGTGTCGTGTGCGGTTCTCCAGGCCGGAGAAGCAATCTAGCAAGATGATGAGAAGTGCGCCTTCACAAGTTATCGATGATATCCAAGCTACTGGCGGCTAGACTTGTTATTGTACTAGTGAGATAAACGAAGGTATTCAAACTATCTAGAACAGGAAGCTAGTTCCAGCCGCTACTTTTTTAGATTGGATTTACTTAAAGTTTGGCGTAGTTGCGGCGATTAGCAGTTATCGCACCGAAAGGTTTGTTTAAAGTCGTTTTAGATTAAGTGGGCATCGGGCACAGATAACGCGAGTGTTCTAGCTCGTAGCGGTTTAACTTGATACGCTTCCATGCTATCTAGCAATGTAGCAAGGCTAAGATAACAGAGCTTACATATCATGCCGGGGTTGATATCGGATTTTGCACCTGCCGCTTAATAAAGTTTTCCCATCGCATATACATACGATTTAGGTATTGCATTTAAGTGCGTGCAAGTGTGCAAGTAAGCTGTATGTGTGAGCTGTAAAGCGGAATGACGATATACCAGCAGCTTGTCCTAACCTCTTCAACGATCGGGAACTTTCTCACATTGTAATCTTCTTCGTCTCTGAAACATCTGTTTTTTAATCCTAGACATCGTTTTAATATCATGTATCACATGTCAACCTAAAAGTCTAAGTATTTTTACCATGATCATTGTTCTAAGTGTATAATTATCGGAGAGTTTCTAGGGCTTGTAGCCCTGGGCTACACCTTATCAAACGAATTCTCAGAATGAAAAAGAATTCTCGGAAAAAAGAACTCTCAGAAATGGTATATGACATGAATTTATAATCAAACTTTGGACAAAATAGGAAAGAAGAAATATCTAGCAGTCGCGAACGTTGTAATCTTGAAGTTCATAAGCAACGACAGCGGAAAGGTGTGAGAAGATTTAGTTGGTTGATAATTTACGTCTATATCGTTTTTATGACAATGCTACTAGTACACTTGCTACTAGTACATACTAAAGACACTTGGCTTTAGCCTGGAATTGACATATAATTCAGTATTCTCAAAGGATAAAATTCACAACTGAAATTTAATTGCTCCTTACTGAATTTTTATTTCCCCAATTATTGCCGATTAAAAAGTTGATTCCACAGTAACTTGAATGTACTTCAAGCAAATCGCTTTCCAAGCACTAAATTACATAAATTGTCGTCGAGTGTAGCAACGACATATCATAGTCCCAGTATAAGCTAAGCTTGCAGAACGATGCTTGCTGATGCGTTGTGTAGCTATGTGTTTTCTAACATGCATGTAGCACATAATCAGCTTTCTCTCTCAGGACTCTCGCTAAAACGGTATTGGTTCAAAACTCTGGTCATTATACAAATAACTCTTACATGACATTCTGAGCCGGTTAACAGATAACAATGGACCTAAACTTACTTAAGGGCCTGGTTCGAGTATCAAACTGACAGATAAGTTTAGTGCTACACACTGATAAAGCTACCACACCAATCAACTTCACATAAGCTACTAGAAAAGCAATACAATAGCTTAGAAACGTAAATCACGCTTAGTGTTGTATGATTGCAGGGGGACTGTTCTAGAGACTAGAACAGGTAAAAATCATAAATATAAATTTGTACAAATGTTTTACTTACGGTTCTCCAAGTTGCGTCACAAAAACATTTTTCTTCTGATCGAACTCAAGTTTTGTATTATGTAAGGACGACGACATTGCTAAAAATCTAGTTTGGTTGAAAGAATTAAGTTTAGCTCTGTGTTTGAGTGTGTATGTGTTTGTGTGCGTCTAGCCCCTGTGTTTGTGTGTGTGTGTGTGTGTGTGTGTGTGTGTGTGTGTGTGTGTGTGTGTGTGTGTGTGTGTGTGTGTGTGTGTGTGTGTGTGTGTGTGTGTGTGTGTGTGTGTGTGTGTGTGTGTGTGTGTGTGTGTGTGTAGTGTGTGTGNGTTGAGTGTGTGCCGTGTGTAGTGTA
>JH155985.1:91331-105474 GCA_000226015.1 Mnemiopsis leidyi
GATTTATAGATTAGAGTTTGTATAGATAACGATTGTAGTTTCAGCATAATTGTGAACTTTTTTGAATTTTTGTAGGATTTTAAATTTATAGTTAGTGTAGGTTGATTAATGCGTTCGTAAGTGTAGTTTAGATCTTTCAGATACAAAATTTTCCTATTTCCTGATTTATAGTGTTAACTTTGTAATTTACTAGAATATTTAACATAACCGTTTTTGTCAACATTTTAGGTTTGAGAATGGCAACTGTGATTGCTGAAATATCACCAATTTGATTAACTACCAACGAATGCATTCGTTACTTCTTGTAATAACGCTAAAGTTTATACTTCTTCTCCGTTTCCCTGCAATCAAATATGAGCCTGTATAATTAATTAATATCGAGTAATTCTAAATTAGCGAATCGCAAATTATCTCTCGGATTGCTAAGTTTCTCGTGTTGTTCTGTAGTAACTTTCATCACAAATCTTTGAAGCTCAACTATACTGCAAAATA
Organism: Mnemiopsis leidyi; assembly: GCA_000226015.1. Classification (NCBI taxonomy): domain Eukaryota; kingdom Metazoa; phylum Ctenophora; class Tentaculata; order Lobata; family Bolinopsidae; genus Mnemiopsis; species Mnemiopsis leidyi. Next base: position 91,824 of record JH155985.1, read on the forward strand.
CAGTTTTTCTTGTTTATCGTTACCGTGTTAACCTGGAAATGACTCTGTTTTAACTTTTGAATAGAATAGATCTAGGTATAAAAAAGGGGGGTTATAAAAGGTTATATTTCACTTAGAGCAAAAATAAGCGATATGAAAATATAATTGTCAAGGTATTTTCCATGTGTCAATATGTCAAGGAAGCAAGGAATTGTCTTACCTTTAAGTTCCAACTTTAACTCGTCTGGGACCTGGTAATGGCCCTCGTCTTCACCCGACCCATTGTCCCACTCCTCATCTGCAATTCCACAACTTTGTTGGTGGATCAACGTATTATTTAAATCAAGATTGCAGCTGTATCGCTTGCTGAGAGGCGTTTCTTTCGGTGGTCGTATCCTTCTTGATGGATTATCAAGTTTACTACTCTCTTGATTTTCCTGTGCAGCCTGTGTGAACGTGCGGCAACTCTTATCGAGGACGTTGTAGTTTTGCTCTTCATAGTACTCATCTAATTGACTCTTGACACTCCCAATTACGTTATATTCTCCTTCATGATTCTCACATTCTGTTGTTTCTTGCTGCGACTTGGATGGCTCTTGGCAATTTGCCAACATCGAGGACTCATTCAAATGCTTATTATATTCCGTGTCCTCTGGTACTCTCTGGCTATCTCGATGTTCAGAACGCAGCTTTTGTCTCAGATCCGCATGTTCTTTTGCCTTATTTTCCCTACAGATCGTTGAATAGACTGCATCGTCACGAGCTGGTACTTCATCATCTTCCGTCTTTTTCTGGTCAAGACTATCATACTCCCCTTCTGTATCAGATGCTTCTTTCATCTGTTGTTGTGACATTGTCAGCAGTTGCTTGTTTCTTGTTAGTTTATTCAAGACCGAGTAGCTTTCCTGTTCACTGCTCTCTGTTATATAACATCTGTCGTTTATCAAAGTGTTGTAGAGGTTGTCTCCATTGGAGAATGTGGGTGTCCTTAGACCAAAATCGTCGTATATTGCATCTTCCTCTTCTTCGCCTTCGCTTTGTTCATAATGTTGCCCTTTGCACATATATTCTACTTCACCTTCGCTGATTCCTGTTTTATGGGGTCCCTTTTGTTCATCAGGGTGTGTACCAAATAGTGGTACTCCAATTTCAGCCAGAACACCTTCTGCAACGACCTCGTCTTCTTGGATATGATGTTTTTGCTTGCCATAAACCGACCGTTTTACTATCTGATATCTTCTTATCATGAGCAGATAGATAAGGACAGAGAACGTAAGGATGAGCAACGCAGGGATCGAGACTCCGAGGATGGTTGCTGTAAATTTGGCTTTTGTGATTTCGCCGTTTGCCTTTCCAGTCTCTACAACACTGTTCTTTGTCGTCATTGTTGTTGTTGTTGTCATTTCTTCCCCCGAGGAAGTGTTATCTTTCTCGAGTGACATTAATCTTATTATAGAGTGTTGACAGCAATCTTTGTACTTGTTACGAATTGTTCTGTAGGGGTTCCAATTTTTTTTATTCCATACTTCAATGGTTGTAGTGTCATCACCGATGCAAGATCTTGTTTCACTTTGATCAGAAGTCACTACTTGAACTTCAGGAAGTTTGTGGATTAGTTGACACTGTATAATCATCTGCCGAAGAAGATGGTTCATTTCCTCCGCAACTTTGTCTTTTGTTAAGTTACGAAAATCTGTCTTGTTGACGACAGTTTTATTCACGTCGTCCTCCATCAGTCCGTTCAAGATATATTGTGTTAAGATAATATCTCTTGCGTCTCTTCCCAGCTCAACCTTGGAATCATCGAAGTTAATTGCATTCGAGCCTCCGACAACAAGCATTACTAAAACAAAGAAAGCAGCTAGCATCTTCCGTGGGAACGAAACAAAATACCCGGGCTAAACACAATAGTGCTGTCTTACCATTCTCTATCGTCAAACACAAGGTTAACACAAGGTTAACTAACGTCCTGGGTCAACTCAAAGTTCAGATTAACTTGTGCAGGCTTTATCTTGCATATACGTTTATACGATACCCATCTTGTCTCGTGCGTAGTTACATTCATGCTGGTTATTCTCAACTGTTGGCGATTGTACATAAATCATGATAGTTATATAGAGAAAGGTATTTTTGGGGAGGGGTAACAAATTTTCGTAAGTAATGTGACAGCGATTGACCAATCAGGATGTAGGTATTTAAAGCCCTGGCTAGTTTAGAGTACAGGGTCTTATATTAGATTTCGTACTGGGCGGAAACACTGTAGTTAAAATCCGTAGTTGAAGATATAATGGAACTCTTACTTCCTTTCTTGACATGGAAGGCGTGATGATCTCAATTTCTACGTATTGAGAATATCTGGCATTATCACATCTTACACAACACTCTTCCTTCAACTCCATCCTAATCGTGTTTCTATCACTGGGATGTGCTGATGTTGCTTCTTCTGAAGCACGCTCTCTTTCAAATCGATCAGATGGGTGAGGTGGAGAGAGTCCTACTGAGCGGTATCTTGATTTCAGGACAAAGTAGAGTATCACACTAACTATAAGAAGGAGTAATGCAGCGACTAAAATTCCCACTGTAACTTTTAACCTCATTTTCCTCATCTAGTCCTGTAGATTCTTGTCGCATGTATTAATTGTCCCATCCAGAAGGTCTTTCAATCTATTTGATCTTTGCTCTGCATTTATTATTTTCTGTCCTTAAATATTTAATATAGGCTCCTGCGTCGGAATTTGTAGGCCTTATGATTTAGGACAGGTCATACTTAAATACTCTACATACAAAATATATCGGGTAAAAGTCAACTGCAGAAATTCATACTCATAAGAAAGCAGTCGGCATACGAAACTTAGCTTATCTTTACGAAATACTAAGTCGGTCCCAATGAACCTGTTATCATGGAGTTTGAACATGCTTTATCCTTCTCAAATACCAGTTTGTAGGCGACTAGTGTAAGCACCATCTGTAAGAATGCAAGAAATAAAGACAAAACACAGATCTTATCTAGTACTTCGCCTTAGTGATGTATTAAGTAAACAACTTATCTAACTATATAGTGGTATGATTTGGAGATTGTACAAACATTGAGTCACTCGCAGATTATGAATACACAATCTATTGTTCACAGTTTTAAACCAAGGATAGTTTCTACTCTAATGGTACATTATATAACGACATATGTAACCAATAACCACGATAACATACAAAACGTACGTACAACATACAAAACGTACGTACAACATACAAAACGTACGTACAACATACAAAACGTACGTACAACATACAAAACGTACGTACAACATACAAAACGTACGTACAACATACAAAACGTACGTACAACATACAAAACGTACGTACAACATACAAAACGTACGTAACAACATACATAACACACACAACAACTGCAACTCGGTAAATGAAAACACGCACAACTATCTACAAATTGTTCAGGTCTAGATTACGGACCGGATGGTACGAGTTACGGGGCGTCAATACTGATAGAGAAAGCAATGGACCCAAGACAAGACGTCATTCTCGCTCTGAAAATGAACGGTCAGATACTTAAGTTCAGTTTAGTTTAGTTTAGTATGGTTTGGTTTCGTGATTTTACACAATCAGAAATTCTCCGATAGTTGAAACGAAGAAAGTTTACTATTCTTGAACATTGAACAGTTATCTATAACATTGAGCATGGTGAACAATTGAGTACTGTACAATATTGTATAGATACAGTTTAGTAACACTTCTTTTACCTTGGTGCAATTTGTTGTTAAAAATAGCTTCCTAATGCGAAATGGTGGTAGATAGATTGACGCTTTAAAAAGTAGATGTCAAAACGTGTCAGAAGTGGTCGAAAGTCATAACTTTTTCTTGCATGTAGAAATTTACATTTGTGTTAGTATTTGAGAAAACCACAAAACAGCAAACCTGACTTTAATGTCTCTGTACATTTTAATGCACATTGTACATTTATGTACATTGAACATTACTAAACAGAGATGCATATTCATGTACGTAGCATCCCCCTCCCCCCCGATACATCTGCCTTCAGGGGAGGAGTTACCAAGGGACCACGGTTACCCGGTAAGACTGGTCGCTCCCGGTGTGGTGGGAGCTAGAAACGTGAAGTGGGTCGGAAGTATCACACTCAGCGAGGAGGAGAGTCACAGTCACTGGCAGAGGAGGGACTACAAAGGTATGTTGTAGAGCTATTACTACACGTTGTCGGCCAGGGTATTCATGGTTGGTTGGTAGTGTAGCGTTAAATGTTTGTGTAACATGAGGAAGTGTTGGTGTAAAACATAAACGCGGTGAGATTGATGTAATATATATGACTGTAACTTTCTTATTATGTAATTTTGTGACCTACTCCTTGCTGTGCCGGCAAAAAAGTCGAGCGTCCCCATTATTATGTGCTCATTAAATATCTGCTTCTATCTTAGTTCGTATTTATTTAAAAAGTTCCAACTTCAGGTTTCAACCCAAGTGTTGACTGGCACAACGTTGATTTTGACGATAAGTACGCTGTTTCTATACAAAACCAACCTGTAACGAGCATGGTCAGTTATCATTCAGACAAGTTGCTGTGAAAAACTAATGACACTATTGTGCGGTAGTTTTGCGGGTTTATCGTGGAACTGTACCGGTTTGATGATTTAATTGTGATCAAGTGCAGTGTCTGCGTCCTCCAAAATATAGAGAAAATTAAAAATCTTTAAAACGGAAAGTTCCAGAAAAATCTAAGACGGTTTCAGTTTTATATGGTATTTATGTGTAAAAACGATATTGTATATTAAGGGATAAACCCTGTTATATAACACCATACAATGACTTACTACCCAGTTCTTATCTAAAGAAGATAACCAATGTAACATGTCCGTAAAAACCACCCAATTCTTATCTGAAGAAAATAAGCCAATGTAGCATGTCCGTAAAAACCACCCAATTCTTATCTGAAGAAGATAAGCCAATGTAGCATGTCCGTAAAAACCACCCAATTCTTATCTGAAGAAGATAAGCCAATGTAGCATGTCCGTAAAAACCAGTGTTATCCCAGGTGTGTGACCCTCTTGATGGAGCTTCTGTACAGATAGTAGACAACAAGATACATTTGAAGGGATACGCTTTCAGTGGTGCCGGTGCAAAGGTAATTTCATTCTGAACTATAATCATCATGATAATAGTATGTATTATAATAGTATGTATTTGGTAAAGGGGTCGGCCTTGAAGAAATAGCAGTCCAAACTTTTATATTCCGCGCAATTTAGAAATAATCGAATTAGGAAATATCCGTGAGGAGATCCGTATCTAACCTTATTAGATTGTTCCATCGCTGGGCTATTCTGTGGAGGACAAAAACGCATAAATCAAATTTAAGAGAGATCTGCGTTAGCCTGGATGATATCTACATATCTGTCAAGACGCAATTTGCCTGTACTGATACATATCTACATTTCCCAGATAATCAGAGTTGATGTGACTCTAGATGACGGTACGACATGGCACACTGCTGAATTACAACAAGACGATAGCCCTCTAAATCGTTGTTGGTCTTGGTCAATATGGGAGGTTCGTTTTTTCGCTTGATATGTTTTAAAACGATCTAGACTTTCTCTTGACTTATACTTTTTAAGTCGACTGTATGGATTGTAGAAAGTTCCGTATTTATGAAGCTGTCTGCAAAATACATGTTATCAAACTTGGCACTTGCAAATTACGCATCGTCAAATTCTTCATCGTGACATGTTCGGTACCACTAGGAATCGCCATGTGTGCACGGCGTTTTGATATAAGATTATGCAGACGATTAAATCTTCTTAATAATAAATTCTAACGCGCACGTACGTTTGCATAATATTTTATCGTATTATTAATGTGTCTTCCAATACAATCTTCCGTACACTGTGTATACACGTGTTTAGTTGTAGATAATTGACCATCATATTTGTACATATTCCGATGTAACCGTGCAGTTATGATATTACTGTTGGCGTAAATACATAAAAGTCGTAGACATGTGTGGGCGTGTATTTAGTATTGTCGGTGGCGTTTTTTACAGCAGCGCGCACCCTCCCGTCATTTTATTCTCTAAGTCTATTCGCCTCGAATGAGGGTCGGACAAAGTCAGACAAGTGGCGTTTTGAATTATTCGGGGTTGTTCTATTACTTGACAGTAAGGAAAAACGGAAACTTACTGAATATAATATAAGCACGAATCTTGAAGTCGGCTCAACAGTGAAATTATTTTCAGGGCGACATACCGCTACCGGAGGGAGCAAAAGCTGGGGACGAAGTTAAAGTCACGTGTTGTGCTATTGACTCCAACTACAACAGGCAGCCTGAGAAAGTGAAGAACATATGGAATTTGAGGGGCTGCCTAAGCAACTCCTGGCATTCTATATCTGTTAACCTTAAATGAAGCATCTTTGGATGGAAGTTCGATTTGCGTTAATTTTATGCTGAAAATTTTTAATTTTTTTTTCTCAAACATATGTTAACTCCAAACTCGCAGTACAATGTTTATCTGTAAAATGTTAAAGTTTAAGTGACCACTCGTTTTATTTTTAAAGGTATCTTATTTCACATTTCGCTGTGTTGCCAAGTAGATTATATGTCTATGTTTGAGTGTGTATTTATACATTATAGTTCTACGAGTTAGTCTCAATTATTCTTCATGAGTGTTTTAGAGGGTACCAACAATAAAACATGGGAATTTCATGGGAATTGGGTATAGGACGCTGCGGCGAAAGACGCTACGGCGGAGGACACTACGGCGAAGTATGCAGAAAGGGGTGGAGCCACCAGATACTCACATTACCATTGCATGGACGCTGCGGCGGAGATACGGCGGAGTCCTTGTGTACTTATGTGAAATTCAGCTGGCCTTTCAACATTCAATGTAATTTAAATCTTTAGGAAAAAGATATCAAATAGAATTAGAATTAAAGAATATACTTGGAAATGTGGCAAATCGGAAGCTGAAAAAACGTACTTAATTGTAGTTAGGACGTTGTCGGACAAAGTCAGACAACGTTTGACGTTTTCCTCCGATTGTCGCGGTGATACCCGACTCACGCAGCTAAAGCTGAACGAGTAGACGGATATCATCTCGTCAATCCTCCGATCGCAACAAAATACTGAGGTCCCCGGGCATGAACAATGAAGGCACGAGATCTGCGCATGCTTGCGCTTTTCAGAACATAATACATTGACAAGATTATATCCGTCTATTGACGAGATGATATCCGTCTTACGTTCTAACGAGGAGAGCAGAAAAGTGAAAACTGCGAGCCGCGCGCGGGTCGGGTAACATCTCGACAAATCCGTCTACCGTTTTAACGAAACGATCAGCTTTAGCTGCGTGAGTCGGGTATCACCGCAACAACACAATACACAAAAACTCCGGAGGCTGCCGCGAAGCGACAGCAGGGCTATGCAACGTGTAGCATGAAGGTCAAACAAAGCCGGACATAGCAGCGCGCATACGCACCCTCCTGTCATTTTATTTCCATAGATTCCCTTTGTCGCGGTGATACCCGACTCACGCAGCTAAAGCTATAGTTTCGTTAGAACGTTAGACGGATATAATCTCGTCAAAGATTCCCTCTATTCGCTTCGAATAAATGAGGGTCGGACGAAGTCAGACAGATATCCGTCTAACGTTCTAACGAAACGCTAGGAGAGCAGCAAACTGCGAGCCGCGCGCGGGTCGGGTAACACCTCGACAACCTCCCGTCATTTCATTCTCCTCTATTCGCTTCGAATGAGGGTCGGACAAAGTCATACAACAAATAGACAACTGAAGTACATCAAACTTTAAAACTTACCGTCAGCTTTAGTTTCACCGCGCGGTTTGACGCGCGCGCACCTGTCACTGATAATATCGAAGAAAATAACTTTGCGGACAATACGTTTCCGATGTCATGCAATAAACCGAAGGTTGCCATGCGCGATAATTTATTCTGCAATTTACGATTTTAATTTTGAGGTTATTAGACCATTACAATCGGGTTGAGCAAGACAAGATCAAAGATGTGAGTAAATTCACTATTTAGTCTTTCCACTTACTGCTTATAGTCACCTCAAATGCCAAACTAGAAAATGAATTTCAATACAGGTCTTTCATTTAATTTTTTGTTGTATTCATTATTGCAAGTTATTTCTTATTGACCAATAAATAATTCGAGATAGATATTAAACAGTGATGAGCTTACCGAAAGGACGTGAAAGGTATAATTATTTCAGATCTTTAAAGATGGAAGAAGGTCTCCAATCACCCAAACCTGGCTGGTACGAGTTCGAAAAACCATACGGTTGGGAGGAGGAAGGCGATCTGAGTCAGGTGGAAATTGAATTCAGGGAGGCAATGGCCGGGCGTCCTGGCTGGGACTATTCGGAAGACCCAATTCTAAAGGCCATGAGATTAGAGGCTGAAGCTGAACAAGCCAAAAAGCATTACAGAGCTCCACGTAAGCACGCCAAACTCATCAAGGATCACGTTTGTACATCAAGAAAACTTAACTTCGACTCCGACAGGAGACCGTCAAGAATGTCTGTTAGTTCTTACGAAACAGACGATTTCATGAGTCAACCAGATACGAAGATCTATGACGAGCAAGGTGAAAAAGCTTGGATGGCTGCCTACAAAGCAAAGGCCCAGAGACACAAGAGGCTGAGAAAGATGCTCGCTAACGCACCCACCGCCTCTCCGGTGAAAGCTAAAATGCCTTCCCCGGTTAAAATAGCACAAGCATACGCACAACAGAGCCCTGCAGTACAGAAGGCGGTAGCAGCTGTTCTTGCCGCTAGTCCTCCTCCTCCTCCAACACCCAAAAAGTTCGGAGATATCAACCTGGATAGCAGCGACGATGAGGTGCCACTACCGTCTAACTTTGCAAAAAAGATGTCCTTGGCAGGCGGAAAGAAATCTTTCTTCGCCTCTCCATCGCCAACAAAAGCTAAGTCTCCAAGTCCATATAAACCTCTTCCAGCTGCGATCAAAAAATCCTTCTTCGCCGCACCCAATCTTGATTCAGATTCGGATTCAGACATAGATATTCCCGGTTTGACCAAAATATCCAGTCCCAAAAAGTTTAGCGTTACCAAAAAATCCTTCTTTGCTAGTCCATCAAAGCAGTAAGGAAATTTTCTGGTCAACCCTTAAACTCCATGATTTTATTGACAATTCTTGAACCGAGTTACCATTTACCAACACGATGCATTCGTTGTACATACAAATCACAGATATATTTTAATTTTATAACAATTCAACTTGATTTTTGGAACTTTTAATACACGATAGAAGTTTTCCTTGTCTAACTCTTATAATTAACAGAATTGACTCATTTTCAAAAATAAATTTACTATTTACAACGTCACAAAATAAATTTTCTAAATAATATAAAGTCGAAAGGTTGCCATAAATTAACGAAATTTCAACAAACTTTAAGTTAAACTTGAACATAAAGGTTAAAGCAGATATCAATACTGAAACTTAAACTCAATCGGAAGTTAGGAGTAAGACGTGGAACGCCTAAAAATGAACCGTATAAATAATACACATTAAGTAAAAGAAGCAGATGTATGTTTATAGACCTAGAACTAGAAGTATTATGTCATATCGTTGGAGTTATCAAATTATCCTCTTTTTAATGAAGGAGTTGACAAAGCTTATCAGGACAGAAAAAGTTTCTAGTAGAGTGAAACGTTCTTCTTTAAATTAGCTTGTTTCCAGGGGGCCATCTTGTCGAATTCTTCCCTTGGCATTTTGAAGACGTCCACGAATTCTGTATCAGAAAGATATTTCTGAAAAACGAAAGTTTTATAGGATTTTGGTGAGTAACCATTAGCAACCTCCCGTGGTTTAAACTGCCGTTGCATATGTACAATTATTGATATTAAACTCGCGCGGCTCAGCTGCAAAACATGTGCTCCTTCATAAAATTGAAACTCTTTTCGAGTTGGATAAAATGTGCGACAGGTCATATGGGCGCAACGATTTCTTATTCTTAAGCTGATAAAATATATTCAAAAGAAGGGTAAAAGCTGATCTATTTATATTTTAGTTATTCATGTCAGTTGCTGGTACAATTAGTAGTAGAGATAAAAACAGAAAAGTAGACTGTATTGTGGCGCTGAGTTTCTGTTTACTTTAAGAGGCTCACATTTCGAGATAGCAGATAAGGACCAATAAGTATAGACATAGCAATAACAGGATAAGAAATGTAGGAGGTTATGCAGCCTGAAAATAAGTAGCCTGAAAGTAAGATCAAGTTGTAACTCAATAATCAAACCTGAAGTTGGAGTTTGTCGACGTGCGGAGGGAGCTTGTTGCGAGGACAACGTACCAAGTCTTGATACGAGATTATATTCGCGTCCTTAATCTTCTCTTGTATCTTCAGTATCTCCCGGTAGGAGGTTGTCGCTTTCTTCGCCTTCACCGGTTGTCCCACTCCTGAAACAGATACAGGTCATTTTAATTTAGGTGAAATACTTTCTGTTATATAGTGAGCCATGGGCAACGAGGGCTGTCAGTGTCGGATATAAAAATCGGCCGTTGACAATGCCAATAGGAAATGACCATATGTTCATTTGACGGCAATATTCTTCTTGATCATGAACAAGCATCAGGCTAAGTGAATTAGTGAAGATACGTCTCAGAAGCAAATGCGAACCAGTCAATAAAATTGATAATTTTCAGGAACCACTGGATGAGACGTGAGCTGGAGATCGCCGAGCTTCTTAAATGTCAAGTTTGTTATTTTCCATGCCTTAACTTCATAATTTTGCCTTAAAATTTACTTTTAGATTCTGCTTCATCAGAAGATGTGACCGGCTCTGCACTGACTTCCCCGTTTGTTGATTCCTCAGTTGTCACGCCCTCGTTGGCGGGCTCTCCTAGAGTACCCCCTTCCTCAGACATGCTCTTCTCTAACTCTTCTTTGAGTTATACTATATGAGAAATTTTTTGGGCGAGTTTATCATCATGTGTTACCCGATGGTAATGGATATACTTTCGGATTACGGCTTATCTCAATGAATATCTCAATCGCAGATGGATTCATAAGTCAACATAAAAGCTGCAATCAGGCTGATGGCATATAGTTCGTCAAACGAAACTTAAGGCAATATATAATAAGAAAGCTAAATAAAAGCTATGCCTTTCTATCATTTTACAGTTAATGATTGACTGTAAGTCAAACATGCTTTCACAATTGATGAGTAGGCAAAGCTATAAAGCTATATTCAGATCGTCAGACTAAACTTGAGGCAATATAATAAGAAAGCTAAATAAAAGCTATGCCTATTTATCATTTTTCAGTTGATGATTGACTGTAAGGGCAAACATGTTTTCACAATTAATGAGTAGGCAAAGCTATAAAAAAGAGTCTGCTCAAAAGATTACAACAATACGATAAAGCCAGGTGAAGAATAAGATATGGACTAAGCGACTACAAAGCGAAGAACTATAAAGTTCCCTAAAACCGCCAAACCAACTTTCTAATTGTACGAAATTGACATCGGATAAATTCACAGCCTCGAATAGCACTAACCAAACAGCTTTAACATTCACCTTGGTAAATATGCACATAAATTAACTGATTAGATGGATATAGGTGAAACGCAGCTCGCGTCCACAACGGCTTTAATCCGGCCGCTGCTGACCAATGGTACAGCGAGGTCGGGCAGGATGATGGACGAAAGTCTGGAAACCCTGTCAAAGAAGGACTAAAGTTTGCGTTACAGCTCGCAGAGCAATACAGTGAATACGGAGACCTGGCGATGATAAAGTTGACAGTTCCAGCTAATAACGCAGCACGAATACCCTGACACTGACGTGCCAGACGCGGACAATATCAAATATAACTCACTGTTTTCGGGGGTCGTGCGAATTCTCATCGCCGAGGATGGGCTGTAGTTTCGGTCGAAGTAGATGGGTCGAGTTGGTCGCTTCACTTCCGTGCTGTGGATCACGTCCATGCCCGAGTTCATCGAGCGACTTCTGGTCAAATTAACCCCCTGAGGGAGAAATCTTGTGAGGCAAATATGCCGACGTTCCATGCATGCAGCTCTATTAAATTATGTTAGGAATGCAATCAGATATCCCAGAAAACGGGAGAAATCCCGATCGGCATGAGGCACCAAGCTGATCTAGGGATTCGGGAACAAGGTCTGTCCGTAACAACGCAAGCATGTATACGAGTCGATAATCACGGATTACAGTGTAGTTATTGGGCTTCTCAAGCGAATCTTAGGTAGCAATTAAACATCACAGAACATTCTGAGGATGAAAGGAAACGTCAACGTACGCAAGATGTGATATCAGTTTGGCTGCTACTTAGCGATTTGCAGACTTGGCTGATCTTGGCTGCGGTTCCGGCCAGGTCGAAGTTTGGATCTCCTCCGTTCGGAAATGTACTTGCCATCACTGAAATTAGAGGTGAAGATTGTAACAGTTGATGTTGGTTTTCATTATTAAACATCCAACGTAATATGCTAAACAGTGAAAAACAGTGAAACAATACCTCATCTGTATATCTTACATAACTACACAATGCCCTCTTACCATTTAAATACACAAAGTTAAGAGCCTGGATCAGAGACCCAGGTCGGAGTATAGAGTACAAAACAACTGATACGAGGTGTAACAAGTTTAAACCTGGACTCAGGGCCGGAGACAGAGATTTGTACATAGCTGGTGGCGAATGAGTTAGAACTACAATTAGAGAGATCTACGTATAAACTGAGAGATTTACGTATAAACTGAGATTTCTACGTTTAAATTTCGATATAAGGGCACCTGTATACTCTTAAAGTTCTGGGAGAGTGTTAGAATCGGGGGGATTCTTGACTTATAGTTTACATGTCAGAATTTGAATGTTACTTGGGAACATGACATAATGGTGCCAAGAAACTGACTGTGACAGGATAATCATACAATCGCTCTGATTCCGTTATTTAGTCAACTTCAGGGCTATAAGTTGTCGTACAACCTAAATAATACTACCTCAATGACATTATTGACTTGATCACTTAAAACACCACTCGTATAAAGAAAGACTTACCGACAGCTAGACTGGCAGCAGAACCGGACCGCGCCAGCCGATCCACGTGGGTGTTGGTCTGAGAGCCGATACTGTTCTGAACAATCCGGTTCTCTCTGTTGCTGTCACTGCTTAGGTTCCGTGCTCTGCTGGGGTGTCTGAGGACATTGCAATACGCCATGTTATGTTGCGTGAATTCCTTCTTTTGGTGTTAAAAATGTTAAATTGCGTGAATTCCTTCTTTTGGTGTTAAAAAGCGTTTGAATTCCTTCTTTTTGGTGTTTAAAATTTATACAACGATCATGTAATGGCTCACCCCGTGACAATCTTGCATCAAAAAGTTTGAGCGAAATAATATTAGAGGATGTAAGACAATAGAGTGCACGATAATCCTGAGATAAACAAGAGTAACCAACCTAACACTAGCTGGAACGTGGTTGTCAATGTAACTACCGTTAACACCGAAAGCAGCCTCACTGAAGGGCTGGCAGTAAGGGGAGGTAGAGCGAGGTCGCTCCTCCACCGGGTCAGGGGAGTTCCTTTTCCAGGTCGGCTGGAACATCTCTGTGTGCTTCCTGGCGCTCACTGGAGGTGGGCAATGTTGTAAGTACAGTACGGAGGTGGGC
>JH155985.1:105488-128179 GCA_000226015.1 Mnemiopsis leidyi
GTTGTGAGTACAGTACGGAGGTGGGCGATGTTGTGAGTACATTTGTAGACAGAAAAATGTTTGTACCTGGTTTAAGAGTCCCATCATATAGTCCTGAATCCTGAGAAACCCAATTTCTACTTTGTCTTGTTAGCTTGCCAGGGTGGGTCTTACACTCGCAATCATGACTGAAACAAAGAACATAGCAAGGGTTTGTGTCAGCAGTGATTTGATCGGCTACTATGTCGATACTCGATAGACGATAGGTTTCCGTTAGATTAGTTTAAGTAGGTTACTACTAGGTTTAAACTGACTAGTACTAGATTACTTTAGGAAAAACATTTTAAAGACAAGAAATTGTGGCGGTTTTTAGATAACTCTTCCATATTTTTGATAAATTGGACCGCAAAAGTTTTGATTTTGTGTATTTTGCCACATTGATCTCTTATTGACAAATTGTCGCAACAAGACGCAGATGCATTACACAAAGAAAAATATTAGGATTTAGCTTATCAATTGCTGATCCCTAACAATTTTATTTGGTATTTCGTTACAATATTTTGTTGACGTAATTGTGGAGTTTCTTGCTTTGAATTAAATATGTCTCGCAATTTAATATGCCAAACAAAATTAAAGTTACACGTTACTTCAGGTTTTCAGTAGCCGACAGATCTACGCTAAACTTTATGAAGACTTTTTAATTGCTTTAATAGGATGGGGAAGTTCGAAAAGCGAATTTGCTCGAACAGACGGAAACTGAGATGATAATGATATAAAGAAAGGAGCTGATGTAGAATAGAGAACAGCGTATACACGGCGTGTCAAAGTAGAGTAATATCACGGAGAGACGTCAAAGATGTTGAAGCTCCTACAGGGAGCCATGATTTGCCCAAATAAGGGACAGACCGTTCATGGAGGCTACATTTATTCATCTTCTTGACGCCAGGAGAAGAAAGGAGCTCGCTTCGCGACTGAAGAACGGCTTTCAACTAGATAATTCAAATTTCCTCTTTTGTACCCCCAATTTATGACAATTGAGGTGTATGTTAATTAGCTACAAAATCTAAATTACATGCTGTATTCTTAGTAATCTAAAAGGACGTTTCGTGCTAGCTAATGGTTATCATATCCTCATCACCCTTAATTAAATAAACAAGAAACCACGTACCTGTCCTCTGGATCAGCCACATTCTCGAGACTACCCAAATACTTGGACTCCGGTCCTGGCGATACCGGGCGTCTCCTGCTATCGACTGAAATTGAGGGATATTACACATGGGTAAAATTACATACGAGTTTTAGCAAATGTGATGAGGGTTCTGACAGGTAAACTCACAACTGACTTGCATTTGGACAGAGGGTGACAAAACATGAAGGAAACGTGGAAATTCTCTTGTGATCGCCTAATTAGAATACTTTGACAAATAACTAAAATAGACAATGATATATGAAAAAAAAACCGGAAACGCTGTCAAACAAACTCACAGTATGACGTAGGAGAAAGATAGAACATTAAATCGTTGAGACTAAGGGGCAGAACTGTTGGGGTCTCTACACATCTACAAAATCAAATAAGGGTCACCTTCCTTCTCTGTTAGAATGGCATAGGTTTCGTGATGATGTGGTTGAGCTAGTTTAATTTGAAGGAAGGACGACCTAATTTACGATGTGTGTGTGTGTCTTTAAGAGAAATTATAAGGCTCCCGGTCCCCAAATGTTCCGGGAACTTAATGAAATTGCGGTGATAAATGTATTGAAGAGCAAAATCTTGGACCGTGAAATAACCATAAATTGAGGGGAACAAATTTTCAGAAACTGACGAACAACTCAACAAAGTGGGTCCAATGAAGGACACCGGTGATGAGGTCCCTGGAGGAACGCGATAACGTAATTTTATAAACTTTAAAACGAGGTTCTAGCTTCTAGAAGACAGAGCAGTACAAGGGCGAGTATAACATTATATCAGGGCCATATGGCGGTGTGGAACATGATATCTCCACCGCGTCTGTGAAGCTAGGGAAACATATTCCAATTTGTGTGACAGTTGAAGTTGTCCAGTGTAACGGTCTCGTAGCTTGGGGTAGTCTACTGTGGTAGTCACTTCTGATCTACTTCATAGCAGTGCATGTTTATTTCACACAAGGGCGTTTTAGGAAGTGAAATATAGATATAACAAGTTAACTTACTTGAGAGTGAAGCTGAAAGAAACAAAATATAAAATAAGATAAGAAACTTTGACTACGGCCAATTTGAAGCAGTCGGCTTCTAATACCTTAAATTGTAACAATGTTCAGGATGAGAAAACTACCGGCCGCCGGCATCGAAAACCACCCACGGGCCAAGGCACCAAGAACCATGCAGCTAATAAAGTAATATCCATCATAACGACTCAGCAACAAAGAACAAATAGACTGGGCGAAGATGCGCGAAGTGAGGAGCTATTGTAATGAATATCAGAATGTCATGATATAACCACGTCATTGTAGGTCCGTTCATGACGGTCTGTTCATGACGTAGTTTATAACTAGGTTAATTATAGTAGCTGAGTTATACAGTTACACTCCAGGCGATCTAGCATACAATGACAACTCGTATAAAACAAAACTATAGACAAATGTAATAAGTATTCTGTGAACGGAAATGGTCGTGTGAAAAATAATGGTAGTGTCTTTTATCATGATTTTCAAGTTAACGATCCGAGCGAATCAAAAAGAAGATAACTAATTCTTCAACAGAAAACGCAAAGGCTCTCACTAAATATAAATAAGATTCTGGAATATGCGATATATGAATAAACTAGTTAACTACCTACACTTAGAGTCGACGAAGGTCAGATCATTGGCAATGGGAAGCACGGAATTCTATCGGAAGATATAATCCGATCTGCGGGAGTCGTTTGAATGATATTCATAGTGAATAATTCATAGCCACTTACATTATACCGATAACATTTTAAATAACAATCGTCCGACTATAAATAAATTTAAAATAACCACAAATCTATAAGAATGAAATCTCCCAGAAGAAGAGAAAGTCTGCCAAGGGACGGGAAGCATTACCATTACAAGAAGCTTCCTATTTGCAAAAAGGGACAGAAGGGGAGAGCAGTAAATTACACCGCTTATAGAGCTCTGACACGGCTCTTTTATTGATACGAATAACTATAACGGTTACATTAAAACAGAGAAATGGATTGTTAGGTTACATATGTCATTGATGGAATATTAAAACAAGAGAGCTAACGTGGTCATTAAAGGAGACGAACTACAGATTAGATGATGGGTAACCGTCTTAACGAAGTATCGACAATAGGTTTATAGGGTACAGACTCTGTACCCTATAAACCTATTGTCGATACTTCGTTAAGACCCCGTACAGACTATGAGTTTATAGGATACAGACCCCGAAAAAAATATAGGTTTATAGGGTACAGACCCCGCACAGACTCTAGGTTACAAGATCGGTACTTCAAAGTCCTAGACTGATCGACATTATAAAATAAACAAATTATTGAGAGATTCATTGGTTGGTAAATGTGATGTGTGACGTTGTTGAAACAGAAGAGAAGAAAGGTTTTCGGAAAATTACAAAAACATAGCCTATGTTTGTGGGTTTGTTACTCAAGTAAAACGCCAGGGATTAGGTGGAACCTTCGTGCTAAATTCATATTCACTAGCCTCAAATTATTTGTATAATAGTATAGTGTTGAAAAGTATTTAGACATAGCCTAAACCAGCACACAAAACCCTTTCTAAGAGAGACCCCAACAAACCAACAATAGCTGCATGGTAAGGTCACGTGACAACACATAATGACAAAACAGCTGCTAACAACAAAGTACTACAATACACATCACACGCTACAGTGAAGAAAACAATAGACTGAACTACACAGTAGTCTTATTGGAAGAACACCGGGTATCCACTACGCTTACCTTACTATGACGAACAATTGAGATTAGTAAACACTGCTTCTTGTCAGCTTCCGGCCATATCGCAGAAAAATAAGTAGATCGATTTTACCATGTGTTACTATGTGTACTGACTTTACCGCGACTCTGTACAGAGTACTACAGACTACAGTATTACAATTTCAGTATCGGTACTTAATTACTAAAACCTGAGGTTCCTACTTTCTATCAGTGCACGCACTGTCGTGCAGAATGTTGCTCCAGGTAGTGAAAACAAGTACCTACTTCTCTACTTTACATTAGGCTTATTCCTTTCTTGAAAATATCAATTGTTTTGATAATTATCAGATGATTAAGGATTACCGCTCTATCTTCCCTGACCAACTCCTCTTAGCCTTCGTTACATCACCAAGTCTTTCAACCCGGTTATAATTATATTGATGGAGAGCACATGGGTGCAAATATATGTTAAAATTTGCTATATTTAAGGTTCCGAAGGGTTTTTTTATAAAATTCGAATATTTTAACCATAAATTCGCCAAAAATGTGAACCTCACGTGCTTTCAGCAAGGTAGAGGTTTTTGCATACAGTTCCTCTGCAATTGTTTTGAAATTGATTTAAGTTGAATTGGAGTGAGTAATTCTGGCTGCCTCGACTCACACAAAATGATCATTTATCACATCGACTACATATACATCGACTACATATACATCAACTACATATACATCGACTACATATACAATCATGAGCAAAGAGGAATTCAAATTTTAAATTATCGCTGAAAATTTGGTAGTTGGTCGATTATCAAGATGAAACGCTGTATTGAACCAATATTTCTAATGACTTTTTATTATAAATTGAAGACACAGTCGAAATTTATGTATTTCGATGAATAATGAATACATATTATGTATTTATGTACAGATTAATGTTTCCACAAAGAAAATTAAAAACTTAAAATTTCATTTAGTCCAAAAATTTAATGTAACGTCGTTACAATTAGATCGCAATTGACGGTCCAGACTTGGCATAAAAGTTGAGTTTGTATTTGTCTTCTGTCATTCTAACTCGATTAAAACAATTGTGTCACAGATGACCGGAGATACCTCAATAGAAGAAAATTAGGAGAATGAATAGGTTTCGGTCAATGGTAGAATGCAGTCGCTAATTCTTATTTGGCAAAGTCTTCCAGTGTTTTATTCGAATTAAAACAATATGGTCTGACTTGACTGGTCTAGTGTCTTCGGCTTGATTTTGTTATGTCATTGCAAGGCTCAGAAATGTAACCTTTTTGAGGGAACTTCCTGTAAAAGTTTTGTATTTAACGAGTACTGTTCACCCAGGATCAAATTGTATGTTGGCAAGCTGCTGTCAAAAACAACTCGAAAATGTGGCCAAGACGGTTCAGATTGCATTCTACAAGTGACTTGAAGGTCGTAAATGCCGATAAGCCTGCAATATGTCAAACTGTAAGGTGGCCGCAACGTCCCAAATCCCACATTCCGATCAGTGATATGTCTCGTCTAGAATGTCCGAGGTAGGATTGTTTTATAAAAGAGCAGTGAATTAAAGAATAGCTAGTGCGGAGAAAATATCATTTTGTGGAGTACACAGAATTGTAGTGCCTCAGTTCTCGAAATTGTATTATTTTTCAAGATGTATTTTCTGGAGCTGAGGGGGTTATGACATTCGAGTTACATACATTTACAGTATTTCAGATGTGATGTAATAGTCCACTCAATATCGAAAAAATCAACCTATTTTGTTATTTGGTAGAACTAGAACTACTAACTTAATAATTCTTAAGAATCGCTAGCTTTTGATACTGATTCGCGACCAGACGTTCGTTCAATCGGTCACGCTCAACACATTAGAGCGTTAGCGACCATCGAACATAAAGTATAGCATTCCGAGGTCTTGGCGTGGTTGATAAAGCGTCCAATGGTAAAGAATTGAGATCAATTTTCATTGTAAAATTGTAAACTGATATTTAAACTATTTTACGGATCTTCCACTAAAACAGTATCTAACAGCGAACTGGGGTGCACTGTCACGTGTCCTAGGACTATACTAAAAGTGACCATTAAAAGTGATAAAAGAGGTAACCGTCTCTCAGGTACGTATTCAGCTTTAACAGAGCATGTTACACAACTTAAGAATAATCCCAGAAATTGATCTTAGCAACTTGCTGTGATTTGGCACTTTCGAGTAGCTAATTACTACTAGCCAGGAGGATTAAGAAACTTAAGTCTTTATAAACTTTAGTTTTAACTCTTTATAAAACTTTTTACACATTTCGGTTCCTATTGAAGGTAATTTCGGGAAACAATTCATGGATATAAACTGCGGTTCTTTTAGGTGACCAAATCAATCTCTCAATTTATAAATTACTCGATGCACCTTCCACCACCCAATCACCATTCGTAGACAAATGAAAATTTAAAAAAATCGATTATTGAAAATCCCCGAAAAACTCACGAGATTTCCCATTGAGAGCGTAGTAGTATTGCAGCTTATATGTCGGCAAGTAGTCCCTATTCCAGCTGAACTTCATCTTCAACTTCATCTTAAATCATGTTATCTTTAGGAATGTTATCTTTTTCACTGCGAAGTCTTCAGTTTGAAATCCCCAATTTCGTTTCCTGGCGATGATCTCCTGTACCTCACGTTCAAGGTGACGCCCAAGTGTTGTACAGACAGCGGCTGTACATACTAAAACAGACAGCAAAGAACGCAATATGGCGCACAACAGAACGCTAAGCGGTCCACAGGAGAGAGCTAGCCGGAAGCTAGGAATCTTAACGGTTGCTATGGCAACAAGCAATGTTATATAGCGGTCGGTACGGTACACTAAACGGCAAATAAGTTCAATATTCCGGCCTATACGTGACTGATAATGGAGGGTAATTGATGGTCACGTGATAGTTATAGTATACTGCGTAAAGAATGGTTATGAGGATTAAGGAGTGTAAGGACTGTACATTACAATATAGCCATAGGCCATTGACAGAACAGCATATAGGTTGTACGATACGACTCGATAGGGCTGAGTACAAACCATTTGTTAGACAGAGTCAAATAATTAATGACACACTTACTGATCAAGACTTCTTATTGCAACAGACAAATGTAAATACAGACAATCAGAAAGTAAATGAATTTATAGATGCAGGAATCAGAACCAAAATGAAGCAGAACTTACTGAGCGACAGACCTTCGAACATAGCAACTTTTCTCAGGATTTTGGGAGAGGGGAACTTCTTCCTGGGTAAGGGACTCTCTATCGGTATGAACACATTAGGGTGGGGGGAGACGATCCTGACGGGAGGACTGGGACTTTTAGCAGGCGGAGGGGATGTGTCGTTAAATAGTTTCGCTATAGGAGTTCGTCGTTCTGAGGGAGGAGGTGCGGTTACTTGCTGCATGTTCACCTACTTTGGAACTTAGTCAATGTTTTAATTTGGTAGAGAGGTCGAGAAGTATTTTAGAATCGTGCTCTGTTTTCCAGACACCTATAAGGGGTTCCTGACAGTAAGCGTGAAAATTTAAACCTACCAGTCAGGTCTGGTATCCGGACTTCAACATCTACAGGGTTAACTTCGTCGTAACTGATGTCCACCTGAAGGTAAGATTGTTCTTAGTTTTAGTTGAAGGAGGAGGAGAAGATTAAAAAGATCGAATGCTCAAAATTTGCGGTTCCCTGAGGGACCGGTTTTTATAATAGTCTTTTGGCCCCGACTATCCTGTAATTTTATTCAACATAACAATTGAAATTATATGGTTGAGTAATACGGTTGGGACCAACAATTGAAATTATATGGTTGAGTAATACGGTTGGGACCAACAATTGAAATTATATGGTTGAGTCATACGGTTGGGACCGAGTGACACGAGGGAACTATGCAGATGCTGCCTTGCCTTGGCCGTCTATTTTGGTAACTTGGCACGTCCAGCAACAAGTCTGCCAACAATTACGTTCTCGACCAATGGCCAGTGAACGTGTTGTTTATGATTTGAAGGTTTAGCTGTTACCCAAGGAGACACCATTACACCAAGTCGTCGTTAAATTTGAATGAAAATTTAAATGAACAGAGAAGAGACGCGGTTCCCTCTTTGTGTTCAGAATGTGTTGGTGTTTCAAATAACCTATTTAGACTCAATACTCATATATATGTTACGTCAATTCCTAACGCGCTAGGGACATGGATCAGACGGACAACGATAATTTTACTGAATGGCTATATATAGAGGCGCTCTACATTTCTGAATAATTTCTGTCAGTGGCAGAAACTTTATAATGATATTTTTAGTAATTTATTTAGCCGTCCGGAGTTATTATCTATATCCTGGGTTTAAGAGATAAACTCCATAAAAATAAAACAATAGATTATCTTATAGCTGTTTATATATCAGAGTGTCGGAAGGTCCTAATCTTTCATAGTATTCGGTCATTGCAACCTTAGTGTGAGATTCATACAAACTGTGTGCCAGCATTCCAACCCTCAAGTGCATTAAGGAATAGAATTCTCGCACGCTAATATCAGATGTTGCAATCGCTCTGATGATTGCTTTTTTCCTAGGATTGATTTTATAAACCTCGACATATGGCTGGCACGATGTCAGCTTGATATGGTAGAATTACCCACTCAGTTCCACAAAGCTATTGTCGTGATACTGGTTCAACTTTATTGAGAATGACATCGTAGTGGCATTCGACTGAGCAAATCAGCACCATCGATAATGGGACGAAATTAGGCTGCGAAATCGGCGCAAGCTTCTTGTTGCCCATCTTACAGCTCTTCTAACAGCTTAATAATCTTAATTAAAATCCGAACTAAGGTGTTGCGTGATCTGTAAAGATTTCTCTTTCAAATCATTTCACATTTCGTTCTGGGCGAGAAGCTGGAAGCTTTCAGGACGCTGTACAGCTGCACATTCTGTGAAAGTTCACCTGAACTAACCTGATAAAGGGATGTGTGATTCACCTGACTAGGAACGACTTGCACAGGCACCCATTTGTTTGCTGTCTTCTTTCTGTTTTTGTACTTGGAACGAAGAGAGCTCATTTTTTCTTTCGGTTTACTGAACTTTTTCTGCAATTCACTGTAAATGAACAATAGAATTAAAATAAAAAAATTAAAAAAAAAATCTGCCTAGGTAAATTTAACTTCACAAAACTCCGTGCCTATTTATGTGTCGCTTAGTCAATGTGACAATAAAAATTTTAATCAACATCTCACAATCATAGATTGCCATTTATTTTTTGACCAATATCAGTATCCTATTGGTGGACTAAAGTTACAGTTAATAATCTGGGCGTGGTTTAGACCTTACCCGAAAAGTTGCTTGTCAATCTTGACTACATCGGATGGTTTGACCATCTTAACCCCAGCCCGACCCGCAGTGTGAGCTGTCAGCCTTTCTGTTAACGTCTGTGCAAGGCTGGATATCGGAGATAGTTCCTGATCGTCTTCGCTCGGCTTCTTTTCTCTGTTACTTGGATCGTCGCCAACTCCCCGCGAGGGTACTCCTATGTTGTTCTGCAGGAAGAAGAGATGAGCTTCGTCAAGGAGATCGTTTTTCTGCGAGCGAGTAACCGGGTTCCGGCGGTGATATCCTGGAGCATCCCCAGAAGAGGCCGACCGTTTTAAGGACCCGGCTAGCGGGTGTCGGACTATCTCCGATAGCAGCCCCGTGGACAAGACCTTGCTGTCAGGATCACACGGGTTGTTGCTCGGTTGAAGGGAGAGGTTGGCTGGGTCAGGGACATAGTCTTGGAGAGCAGTGAGGGATTTAGCAGGAGCAATCTGGTTGTCTTCCTCGTCATACTCCACTCTCTGAGATGAGGTACACATTAGTTATTTAGGAGTTATACTATAGTTATACTTTAGTTATTAAGTAGTTACACTTTAGTTATGCTATAGTTATACTTAGGAACTTGAACGCGTTTCAAAGTAGCGTCAACGGACCTGTGGTGACCATAAATGGGTTACTTAAGTCCAATATGAATGAGTTAACATTTATAAGACATGGAACAGCACGATACTCAAAATACACCGCCGCTTATTCTGAGCATTCAAATCGTGGGAGAGAAAGAACTAGGAGTGAAAATTAGAGATAATCCTGTCCACGATCAGAACACCGGCAAGGGAGCATGTTATTTCATTTCTAGGTGTTACACAACAATGTAGATGAAGTTACGAGAAATTGTTTAAAGTTCTATCCCTGAACTGGAGAAGAATGTGATTAAAATTGTTTAAAGGACGAGGACCCGAGTTCAACCAGGGGGTTCTCATGATATGTAAGTTAGCGTGGAGGGTTTAAACTTTGTTGAAACTTTTGTTTTTGTCGAACTAGTTTCCGAATTAGTGCAACGCATTTCGGTATTTTTCCGTTCACCTGCAATTTCGAATTAATTGTGCCATAAATTTCCCTCCAGACAAAACAAAGTTACATCAAGCGTCGAATTTTTTCGCTAAATTTATCATTCCACAGCACGATACTTTTGTCTCTCATATACGATAAGTTCCTTCCTTGGAACTCCCCGCACAATGGCCATTATATAAGTATCTATGTGTGTAAATCATGCATTCAATGCTACGTACTGTCAGATTCAATACTGAGACACTTAGTAAGAGCGGACAGCGCCGCCTCTTACAACTTTACAAGTTATGCAACTTCGAGTTATGCATCAAGAATCATACTACTGATTCCGATTCTGATGAGTATGCATGAAGACTGCATCAACTTCTAGGACTAGACTAAGGTTTATGAAATAGTTTGTATAACTTGATATGGTTTTTAATTGCTTTCTTAAATTTCAAACGAAGTTAGTATTTGGATGTAAGAACATAAATTCATATATTTTACTGAAGAATCTGAAACCGCAATTCCCTGTGACTTAAATGATCTTTTCAAATTCCTTTACTTTTAAGAAGACCATTTTCCCGTACCACTACACGTCAACCTTTTAAGGCAATATGTAGGTAAATTTTGGAGTTTTTTTCATTCTTGCCGTTATTTTTTTCATTAACTCGCTTTATGGTTTTAGAAGAAAGTAATATTCAAAGTGGCAAAGTACAAAGCTTAGTAAGCTATTCATTTTGCATTTAAGAATTCAGCCGAAATTTTGTCCAACTGAAACCAGAGCACTAATTTATAACGGAAGCAATAAATTCAACCGTGGTCATAGTATTGATTATAGTGTTGATCCATGTTTTTATCAAATTTTCCATAGCTGCGAAGGAACAGAGAAGTCACGACATTTAAACAACTTGCCGCGACAGTTTACTCAGTTTTCAATTCTTGATTCAAACATGTACACATTATAGTCTGACTTATATTCGGTTTAACAGCCTGTCATCGCTTGCAATACCCGACAGAATGTCCTGACTCAGAAACTTTTACCAGGCAATAAACCGACCAAATACTCATTTTAGTTCGACAAATTTTTGTAACTGTTCAAAAACTTCGCTTATTGATCTAGCAGCTCTAACATTACAGTGGAAGCGCAAACAATATAAAGTTCATACTTTGTCAATTGTCGGTTTCACTTTCTAATTTTCTTTTTCAATTACATTCGCACAGTTTAGAACCGCACAGTTTAGAACCGCACAGTTAAGAACCGCACAGTTTAGAAGCGTTATAAAATACTGGTAGGTGGCAATAGTGGGCAGTAGCAACTTGGCCAGTGAAACAGGTGGTTATTTGCACAAAACTATTTTCGATGTATTTTATCATTATCACTCTCTATAAATTTGTTGGTTTGCGGCGTCAAAATGGGTTATTTAATTCTAATTTTTGTCTCGGAAACCACCTCTTTGACTCTAGGAGTTACTACCAATCAGAGACTGGCGAAAACTGTACACCTTGATAAAACACATTTTGTCCAGAGAAGCTAACGTACCGGTATTGGAGGCAGAATGGGCTTGTTCAAAGCTTCAAACAGAGTGTGGTATTCTTCATCGCTCCCACCGTCATCTTCTGCGGAAAAACTTCCCTTAGTTCTGAGTTTTAAATATCTGTTCCAGTTATATTGTGCGTTAGATGCAAGTATTAAACGCTTTAACATGCGTTAATATGGTTTGTTTTACGTCAAGTTGTTCTTTAAATAGTGGTGCAGAAAGTCAAGCTCAGAAAGAAAGGTTGGTAAACCAAGGCAGAACACTGAGAGTAAAATATGCCTATAAAGTATAAATCTTGCCAGAATCTAATTTTGCTTATTCAGCGACTGCAGAAGGAGAGAAATTGCACGCTGTTCTGTTTATATCTTGCTCTGTGCCAGGCGTAGCTTAACTAGACGCGCTTATGTTAAGACGAGGCCAGAATAATGACCCCATAAATACCATGTCAACAATGCTTTAAAGTTATCATGTTTTTATCCAACTGAAGTGTTGTTCTCCTACCGAATTTTTACCGACTTTTTACCGACTTTCTACCGACTTTCTACAGACTTTTTACTGACTTTTTACCGACTTTCTACAGACTGGAACAGTGTCCAATATTTCCATTCTGCAGCGAGCATAGAACAAATAGTAAAGGTTGCCGACAAATGCATCATGGACTATCTCCATTCATCGACTGAGTTTGCATGTGGGCCGACTTATCTAAATAGTAGTACTACTTCGGTTTGAAAATTAATGAACAATTCTCTATTGTTAGTTGTTTATAATGTACACCAACATAGTTCGTCTCCGTTCCGGTTTTACTTTTTAGCAGACTTAAGAAGCTCCACGATAACTGAGGGCGACTTCACAATTCTTTTTACTAATACATCGTTACAGCACGACTAAGTTATTTTGTGTTACTTCTATCTAACTCATGCTGCTAGTTGAACTATCATGTAAGATTAATCATTGTGGGACAGGGTGCTCATCTCAAAAAAATTAAAATCCACTGCTTTTGGTGTAGCGGACCGGGTTCTTCTTAGGTGAGCACTCCCAAGTCCTCCTATTTTGCAAGCGAGACATGTCACAATCTCGACCTTTTCATAATTTGTAACTGCTCTATAATAAAGCATATCTTAACTTTAACTAAGGTTAACCTAAGCCTGGCGTTTAACTTTACAATTTGTTACAAACGGCGTTACTCTAAATAATTCTGGCGAAATCTGTTCGGTCATTGCCAAATATGTATCTTTCAGCTATTGGTTTAGATTTACATTATTACCGCTCATATGAGCAAAATTTCATTTCATTCATTTTCATCACCATAGCAAATATCACAGATTAATGCTCAGCTTTTATGTTCCTTTTAAGCTCGTCTGTTTGAAATGCATTATCATTCCCGCAGTAAAACTTAGCACTAAAAATGTTACAATAGTGCATATTTCTATGCTCTAAATCATATACTGTGAATAGATTTGTAAGCAGACCTTTAAGCCAATATGTACATGTATCTTATATGTGTCATGAAATGGCGAGATTTTTCACTCACGATTTTTCATAATATGTTAAGCTTGTCAATGATGGATTATGCCTTAGCCCAAGCTAACATTAACTGAAGTGTGATAAAGCAGGACATAGTTTTCGCGATAAACACTGTGTTTTCTCAAGGTGGGTTGTAAGCTTTTTTGACGTAGCCAATATTAAAGATTAATGCTTTACGATCACTTCGAACTTTAATACTGGTAATGCAATATATCAGCACCATCATTTTGGCCATAACTTTATAAATATATCTAGTACAGTAGTGGTTGGTTCGACGATTTTATAGGAATCACGTGGGGGTTTTAAAGGTTAATTTCAACGATAGAAGGATTTCAACAGCTCATATGATGGATCAAAATTGCACCCGTATGCAAATAATCGTTTCTTAAAATCATATCAAAAGCGTTAGAGAACACTGCACGGTTTCTTTCCAGTAGACTTCAGTTGGCATTAAATAGGTAGTTTATCTAATAAATAGGTAGATTATCTAATAAATAGAAGTTTGAGCTTCAACATTGAATAGATTGGCTATAAAGTCAGACTGGTACCCAGTATCGGTATATCCTAGAAGCACAACTTTAAAACATTTAAGACAATTACAAGGATCGTATGAGCCACATTAAAAGGTGTGTATAAAGTCAGAGAGTGCAGTGCAACGCTTCTAGCAATTAAATATTAAACTCTTTTCAGCCGTATCAGTTATTTTATCATTATACGTTTTATGCTAGTTGTTTGTAATGTCCATTATTATATGAGTAGTGCAATTCGAACCTGAGGACCTTGAAGATTCAGGAATCAAAAACAATTCGTTTCGAGTCTAAGTATTAGTAAACATTTGGTAAATATATCTTATGCTGTTTAAATATATTTCAGCAAGTATGTGACTCGTTTTCATCGAGATTATATTGATATTCGTGGAAATAAAACAAATAAAATTAAATAAAAGGGTTCGTGCTAATGTTTTTTCTAATTATCCGTATATTTAACTCTTTAAATATCCGTAACTCTTTAATACTTAGTATCAGGCTCAAATGATCCATCATTTATATTTATATTTTAGTTGTGTATCACGTGATTCACCAAGTATATGCTGATCGACCGATTGCATTTCACGAGAATCCTGAACACAAAATAATCATAAATCACGATCAAGCCTATAAGCTTAAGTCATCCTGCACCAATGCGTCAACCGAACCTTCTTATGTGAATTGCTCATCGATGAAATAAGCGGTTGGAGATTTGGCAATCATTTTTTAATTAAATTAAACCTTAAGAAGATTGGAAGATGCGCTCTCTGGCGTCAAACTGAACTTTGATTGAGTATGGGTGATCAGCAAGTTCCAATCATTAAAGTCAACGCGATATTCATTTTGCTCGTTGTCTAAGGAGCCGCTCAAAGACCGAACTTATTGCGGTTAAATAAAGTGACATCTTAAGTATAAGGTTATCATTTGCTTACCTTTCTAAACTAAGGCCAAGAGCTTGTTCTCCTACTTAAGTCAAGATAATATAAATTAACGTTCAGCTATACCGGTTATTCGCGAATTCAAAAAAGTTTCCAACTTAGGAAAACATGTCCAGACTCCAGCATCTGTATTGTATGACGACATACTGTCAAATTTCATTGCTACACGATTTTGTATACTTGACTCTTGCTAATAAGGGATAAAACCTAAGGCGAGGCCTGCGAATTTATGATTGTTCTTTGGCACCAGCGGCCCAAACGGCGGGGCAAAGAGCTTTATCTAACTACAAATATGTAACGATAAAGTGCAAGCGGAAGTCATAAGTCAAAACACAGTACAATAATTACCTCGATAAGAGTGCACTTACCTAAGCTGGTAGATCTGATAAGATGTCTGGTGACAGTAGGCGTGTGGGGTTGAGGAGTAGGAGTGTCTCTCAGGGGTGAAGGAGGCTCCGGTGTCTCGCAACCAGGGATGTCTAGATAATCCTCGACATCCAGTAGCTCATCTATGCGAGCAACCAGGTCATCTGCATCATCTGTAGAAGGGTCTACGTTTGTAGGGGGAGCGGTTGCCACAGCAGCGTCAACAGCAGATGTGCTTTCCATGTATTTGTCGATGTTTTGAGTGATGAAGTTGATTATCGCAGACTCGGAACTAGAATCTCGTGGTGATATCTCAGTTTCGCCATTCTGTGATACATTTCGGATCTGGAGATCAGGCACTTCATCAGGTTCGGCCTTCAGGAGAAGCTCATCTACGTCATCGACCTCATCGAAGAATCTGTCTAGGTCATCACAGAGAGCATCGTTGTCAGCAGAATCAGTCGGCATCATAAGTTGCTCAGCCTCGGAGATCAGAGAGTCTATCTCTTCAGTTATGTCCCTCTCGAACTCTTCGTCGTCGTACATGTAATCATCATCTAAAGGCTCAGGAACAGACATGCCTAGATTTTCATCTAGAGCACCGCCAATGGCGTTGACCATATCTATCGCTTTTTCAATACTAGGTAAGTTTTCTATATCCTGCAACTTCCGGATGGGTATCCCATCCTCGCTAATCGAGTCTTCAACCACAACAAGGGAGTCCTGATTTTCGGAGAGGTCAGACTCGTGTATACTTTTGGGACACTCCTCTAGGCCCGGCATGTCGTCGTCATAATCAGAGTCTTGGTTGTGTTCATTCATTTCTACTATGTGAACAAGCCGTTCAATATCTTCTTTTTCAGTCTCTTTGACAACATCAGGGATACTAGCATCGTCTACTTTGATGTTTGTGGTTACTGGTTTACTTATTTGGTCTTCGATTTCTATTTTCTCCGGAATAGGTGCTTCCTCGTCATCGTCAGGCAACGATCTCTTTAAACATTCGTTGTCGTCCTCCATCGAAGTGTCATGTTCCAGCACGGTGTTTTCATAGACTTTGATGTCGAAGTTGCTTTCCGAAGTGACATTTTTGTCGGCTTCATCTTCAGCAACGTCAACACTTGGGCTATTGATATCATTTTCTATCGATTCGTCAGTTTGTACAGTATTGGGCGAATTTAGCGCAGTTAAGAAGCTAGTTTCATTTCTATAGAAAGTTATGACAGATCCTTGATTGATCATCATCGGAGTTTGTTTTTCCTCCGTCCGAACATTTTGGTTAGCAGGCGAGATAACATTTTTCTCTACAAATCCTGAACGATCATTCCGGAAAACAAACTTATCTGGATTTACCTCGTCAGCTTCTTCGCTTGCAGGATTCTCTATCACGATAAACGGCTCTTCGTCTGGCGCTGTAGCTACTTCTGTATCCACTTGAGCCATGTTTTCATTTAATTGGGTCAGTTCAATGATTCCGAACTCCGCAGTATCCAATGATGTTGAATTCTCCCTTTTTCTCATTGAGTCCTTGACTTCCAGAGTAGCTCCAGCTGGAGAAGTAGGATCAGTATCGTCAGCTCCTGGATTATAAAACGAGATGATATCAGGAAACTCCTCTGTGACAACAAGAACGGAGTTGCTCTTTCTAAGCTGTGGTTCAGATTTGAATGGCTGTTTCAAGAAACTGTTTGGGAGTGGTTCTGTGGCTCGGTTACTAAACACCTTTATGTCGCTGTTCGAGATTTCTTGTTCATTAGCGGTGGACACCGTGCTTTCACACTTATCTTTGTTTTGTTTAAAAGCTTCCTCAATATCTTGATCTTCCGCAGAAGCATTGATATCGTCTCCATCAACGCTTGAGACCTCTAGTGCAGACAAGAAGCTTTGTTCTTTACTGTAAAAGGAAATCACTGATCCCTGATGAATCATCATTGGAGTTGTTCTCTTTTTAAGCGTTGATTTTGGGGTGGAAGTTAACACTTTGTTCGCGTTAGCAGACCGGTCATTTTGAAATACGAACTGATCGGGATTGTTCGCAGGAATTTTTTCCTTATCGGGTGATTTAGGGTCCTGCACAATATCATCGGCTTCTTTTTGACTATCTAAGCCTTGCGGTTCTTGATCTGAATTCATGCTGCAAGCATGAAGAAGACTCTCCTCGCTGTTGTAGAAGGAGATGATGTCAGAAAAGTTTAGGGAAAAATAGGGCTTCCGTAGATCAGCTTTGGATTTCGGTGGGGGGACTGACAACGAATAACTTAACTTCCTGCTGTTGTCAGCGTCAACATTCGTTCCAGCCGTGAGAAAACTGATAATGTCTTTATTGTTCTCGTCCTTCTTATCGTCTCTCTCGGCAGTCACACAATCGGGAGTCGTCTCCCCGACGGTCTCTACTGAGACACTTGTTCCATAACATGCCCCATCCTGTTCCATTGTCTTCTGTCGCCCTATGTCGGTCAGGAAGAAAGTAATGATATCTTTCTTGTGAGGTGAAATGTAGGGACCCACAAGTTCAACTTTCTTCGGGTTAGCGGGCTTTTCTGCCATTGCTGGACTAGACTCGACGCAAGGAGGAGATGTAGTAAAAGAAATGATGTCCTGGTTAGCACCTACATCTTCAGTCACTATGCCCTTATCAAGACTTTTCTCGATATTTAACAAGTTTTCTTTATCCAAGCTCAAATCGCCCGCTAACGACTCGTACTTTTCAATTACAGTTGGCGAGATGTAGCCGTCGCAGGAGTTGCTAAAAATGAAGCTGCCTCCCAGAACAACTGGTCGAGAGGGCGTAGTGGGGTCCTGAAAAGAGCGACTCATTTAAAAGTTGTTGTCGGTGGTCCCCCGGAAGGAACGTGCAATAGAGTGTACAGCCGGATTACATGTTTGGCGGACGCTAACGACCATCGCGTGTAATCGATCGAGTGTATGCAGTTGATCACCAAGCTAAACGAAAAGTACACCAAAACCTAAACGCCCTTATGTAAGGCAGACCCCCTAGTATGATCTCTATTCAGGTTGCTATGGTAACTAGGATAGCGAATGATTTTACTGCGGTTATTAACAGATTTGGTGACGGTTTGATAAGAAATTTGATACATGATATTGTTAGGAAGGGTAGCTCGAAACATAAGGCATTGAAGTGCTAACTGAATAGAGAAGTCATGTGCGGGTGGCTCGAGGAGAATCTTCTATTGAATCTATCTGGTAATTTACGGTTTAACAAGTTGGAGGTGGCTCCCTAATTGTTCCCGCCTAGCCTTGCATATAAAGCGTGACGTTCAAAATGAAGCTTGAAGTCCCAATTTTACGTAACTTATTTATAGCATGGAAACTTGAAAAATATTCATTTCTCTTGAAGGTCAAGACAGCATAAATTTTAATTGATCCGGGAAACTCATTCTCAACAAGCCTGTCAAGCCGGTATCGGTTCAAAGCAAATTGTCAGCTTATTTCAACGGTTTCCGTTTGCGAACCAAATTTTTACATTAAAAACTTTCATGCCATTTGATTGCTCAATGATTATTTAAATACCATCTCCCGCTCCCATGATTATGAACTTAAATGCTAACATCTGCATGAACGGCATCAGACGTGCCACTTTGATCTGTGATAAGACTAAGAGTCAAATGCAATTTATGCAAAGAGCACGAATAAGGGATAAAACTAATTTTTTGTTCTTAAAAATTCTCAGTGGCAAAGAGAGATTAGCTATAGCGATGGAGCAAGTAATGATAATTTCCGTTAACCGCTCTTATTTCCAGATCACGCTTACAACTATGTTAAATATTCTGCAATATTTCATCTAGTTCTACTTTAAATTGTACCGGTTGTTCTTAGCGACCTAGAAATTTGAATAAAAATAAGGAATATTGGTCACATGTTATTTATTTATAACCAGCCATTTAGTATTTATATTGTCTGGTGTGATAGCTGTGTATCAAGGCTCTAGCTCAAAAGCCTCCTAAAATGTTGGTAGATTTTGTTCCTCAATAATAGATATTAGATACTGTTATTAGTACATATTAGCGATGTACATACATAGGCAATTCTCTAATTAGGCGAACGAGTTATTTAGGACTATGGTGTTGGTATTATGGATAGCAGTTTGTATTCATACTTTTTGTTAGGTTTTGTTCACAGTTGAACAAGGGGACAAATATAAAATATTTCCTAAATTAAGACGATGTTTCTAGGTATACAAAGAGAGTGAACTTATATAGAAGCTAGGAGTCATATAGAGAGCCATATGTCTCCCTCGCGGTTATATATTTATGGAGTACTTATGGAGTACTTGCTAGTACTTACATTATAGAATTCTTATATCATGTAGGACATTTGGTATTCTTATGACTCCGTAGTCTGTACTTATTCAAAATTTATAAATAATTCGTGTTGCTGATCTGACTTTATCTTATGTAATAAGAACCTACAATCTAAGATTTCTCATTCTTATTTAAAATTGCGGATAAAATTTGACGGTTATATATAGTGCCATGCGTCTCCCTTGCTTTTTTACATTTATACTAGGTATTTCGAACTACAATGAACTTCAACTGATTCAAATCTCTCAATAATCGAAAAATATGTATTGCGACTAACCTCAGCCGAAATGTGCTTTTTGAGCGTATCAGGGTCTTCGGATTTCTGTTCCGGTATGATTGAGTTGAAAATGCAGATCAAGTCAGGGTGTATCATGTATATGTTCTCCGGAAAATTGACAGCTAGGGTAAACATTTTAGATTTTGGAGTAAATATCCTGATACAGATTGTGCAGCAGTTTCAAAAAAGACACTAGACACGGACTAAAAATTATGGGCACAATTTGCTTCGTAGAAGTATAAATATATAATAAGGGAAGTTTTACAAAATTACACAACGATCAATATACACTCGGTGCTAAAATCGAATCAGCAAGGAACAATTGAAAAGATCAAGCGGCCAAGAGACGTAGCAGGTCGTAGGATTATTACTTTAGATAGTAAGGTCACAAACATGATATACTCACGAAAAGCAGGTTTACTGTCTATACAATCATCTTCACTTTCTTCATTAAACGCCTCCTGTCGTAGAAGAGGGTAACGTTTAACTCTCCGCATACTGAAATAACAACAGAATTTCGAACAAAGCTAAACAAAACTAGCAAAATTCTTTCGATCTCTGGAGCATCCATCGAGTTTATTTCTGATAAACGCTAGAAATGATCAAGTCTAAATTATTATTTCTGTTGATTATCACTCAGGCATCAGCTCGGGACCAGCAAAATATTTCGATAGCAGGGCCAGCGGATATTATAATCAGCTAAAGAAAACTCGATAAAAGTCGCAGTAAATTATTTTCGTAAACGCTCTCCTACCGCAACTCAGTAACATCAACCACATTCAGAACTCGTAACAAGAAACATCGCCATACTTAAACAATACATGCAGAGTGAGTAAAATAATTGAGTTTATTAACTACGTGGTGAAGGTAAACATTTCACCAAGGTTGAGAGTCAAGCTCCGCCAGGCAGTACACAAACGATTAACCACTCGGGGGATAGAAAAGAGAACGCTAATTCGGTAAAGACTTCCCGTTCATCTCCAATGACAGAACGCACTGCGTCCGAGCAGCAGCGGATGTGTAGCCAATGAAGACTCGGGAGGGGCTTCACGTGACTCAGAACAGCCAATCAGAAATGAGAATAGAGGTCACGGGGTTCAATACCTAACGACTGTAGATGAGGTGGGAGTCAGCTCCGTTGATCAATCAGATGTCCGGCAGCAAGGTCGGTCCTAGACTTTACCGCTACCTTTGGAGTGAGCATTTGCAGTGTCCAGACTTTAGCGGGCAGGTCTGTGCAGATACTGGTAACGGTTTACCTCACAAAATGTGTATTATATTGTATGACGTCATCAAGGGAGTAGCAACTAAGCTGCACAACTCGAAGAGTAAAAACAAGGAAAACATTGCTCTAACTAATAAGAAGGACAAAAGAGGAATAGTTATGTTCATGTGCATAGCTGTCAGGGGAAGGACAGTGCTTTAATCATAAAACCAGGCAAAGTTGAGGTATTGATTCTTCACTTGCTGAACTGGTATAAATACAAAAATTCTTAGCTTTGCGTGGACTAGCCGAATTGCATCAGGGAGGAGCATAAATTTACCATTTATTTAAGGTTAAGCTATTAATAGACCACACCCTGAAATGTCAATTTGTTTCTGTCAGTGGGAGGCGATCTTTAGAGCACCACATTATGCCATGACCCGCTAAGGTATGGTTAAGTCACTTTATTTGAGGGTGAAGTTACATCTTCTTTTCAGTAGTAGCCAACATGAACACGAATAATGTCCTTCGCCCCTCTACATCAATAATACTTCCTTCTGAAGATGCCTTTCTAAATTATAACAAAAACGCAATTTAAAAATTCCAAAGACATGGCGCCCTATCGGTACGGAAATTTGCTCGAGGGACCTATATTTAGGACTAGTTGTCATCAGGTAGTGAAGAATTGCTCATGAGCACACCGAAACATCAAAGAACCCACACAAACCAATAAAATGCCCTCAACTGTAAGCTGTGAAAGTTATGAGAGCGTTCCTTGTAGGCATTTTTTACTGACATGACCTGTCAGCTTTATAAGACTTAGTTTATTCAGTTTTGTGCTTTCCATCGCATGCGACTGTGATTATGTGCATCGCATCGAATGCGACTGAAACTGGCATTACGGATTATGATTGCCCGATGATTATTTAAGTCTCCCGAATTTAAATAGCTAAGTTCAGTACTAATTCATGCCAGTTCGGAGACCTGGTTGTTCTTGTTGTAGATTGTTCAAGATCTATCATAGTTGGACTAAAACCATTCAGCAGTAGCCTTGCGTGCTTTTTAGCTTATAAAATTTCAGGCTAGGATGGCAGTATCTGCATCCTTCTCACTGCTAGGAGAGGGTTCTGCCCCGGCATTACCTTGCAGATTTATAGACTATCCTGTGGTCGCTGTCAACACTGGCTGAATACATTATCCTATAATCCTATAGAGCACCATCCATTACTACAACTCGTTACTCTCTAATTTAAAAGACCGATCTGTTGTGACTGTACTATCAGCTCTCCATATGAACAGTTACAGTACTGACTCAGATTTTATTAAAAGTTGCTTATTTGGGTGAAAAAGTAAATTTTGCATAGTTCTACCAATCAATAGGCATTCTGAATTAACTGTGCTTGTCCATACCTTACTTAAATTCCTGACTGATAAGAACATTCCGGTTTATATCCTAACTTATTACACTGTGTTAATTTAATCAGACGGCACAAGCACTCTGGTGACACCAGTACTTTTTTAGCTGACAGACCGAGGTTTTCCCCTTGGCTCCACTCAGCTCATTTTTCTTTCTACTCGTCCCCTGGCATGCTGTCAAATTTCACAAAACTAAACTTTATTCATGTTGCTTCCAAATTTGTTAATTTGTTTGTTACATAGTTTACACAAGTGTGGTTTTGAATTTGTGGCATAGTTTTTGTGAAATACTAATAAATAAAATTGTTTTCAAAAATTGTTTT
>JH155985.1:128902-148416 GCA_000226015.1 Mnemiopsis leidyi
TGAATTAACTGTGCTTGTCCATACCTTACTTAAATTCCTGACTGATAAGAACATTCCGGTTTATATCCTAACTTATTACACTGTGTTAATTTAATCAGACGGCACAAGCACTCTGGTGACACCAGTACTTTTTTAGCTGACAGACCGAGGTTTTCCCCTTGGCTCCACTCAGCTCATTTTTTCTTTCTACTCGTCCCCTGGCATGCTGTCAAATTTCACAAAACTAAACTTTATTCATGTTGCTTCCAAATTTGTTAATTTGTTTGTTACATAGTTTACACAAGTGTGGTTTTGAATTTGTGGCATAGTTTTTGTGAAATACTAATAAATAAAATTGTTTTCAAAAATTGTTTTTTTAGCTCCATTATTCAATGTTTCAGGATTCTTGTAGACTCAAATTGGCTTTAAATCATGAAATATCATAACTTTCTAAGTTGCACTTGATGAAATAGATGAAAATTTCTAACGTTCAATGAGAATACGAATTGAGGGTAGTTTTATTTTATGGTCTGGTATTCAGCTCACCAGGTCTACATAAATATACGACACTACACTTTACCTGTTTCACATCATCGTCTAAAATCTCTTGCCACAAACACAAACTTCCAGCAAAGCAAAACAATCGTCCAACAAGAAAAGTAACTCTATAGGTCGTGTAGTCAGCTTAAAGAGATGAACCTTGTGTGTCTCTAACAGTGGCTGAAGTTCAGGAAATTGGAGTATATGATGTGTAATTGTGTCTGCTAAACGCAGACTGGGAGAGCAGTAAAAGGGTGACTGAACTCCCTAATGGAAGATAGGAGGATGTTAGTGGATCGTCTTAGCGGTGAGCTGACTTAGAAGAGAGGATGAAACATATTGTACCGGCTGCAGAGTGGTTCTAGGGTGGGTGGTTGTACAAATCTTCTTAAATTTGCCAATAAAACGCGAGTCTAGGCTAATTCTTTCGGAACTTTAATCATATGAAGTCCACTACAAGGGTTGCATTAAAATTGTAGACTCAAATTCCACTGAAGTAATGGCCACTACTACATTTCACTAATTTCGGTATTTCTAATTCAACCACTGCGAAACTACAATAGAATCTGGGAAAGATAATATGAACGCAAAACGATCAGTGCATTGTGAGATTCTACATGTATGAGTCTTCATCTTGTGTGGTGGTTGACTATACTGGATAATACAGGAGTATGGGTCATGGGTGTTTATACACTGGCTTAGAACTTGGAAGTCTGATGACGAGGGATAAAGATAATTTGACTATCAATTGTCGAAATGTCCTCCATGTCAGAGGCACTGCAACTTAGAAGTCGCGATTTGAAAATATTTTTAAAAAATTGCACCAAGTACTTACGATAGAACAGAGGAAAATGTGGTTGCTGAGTGGAACTACTCCAGTTTCTGTCTGTTAGACTCACTGTTGGCAGCTGTTTGTTCAGAAATACAGCTGCTCCCATGTTCCAATGCCGCTCCTGAAACGGATTATTAGACCGTGATGCATAATATGTGTAAATCACGTCTATCTTTACTTTTGAGTAGACCGAATATTCAGTTTCTCTCATTACATAGATAGTTATTTAAAGTTCGTTTACTTTTAACCCATCTTGCATGTTTGGCTAGAACCGAGTGCTCGGAATAGCACTCAATAGCACCAATGGGTTGGTGGTGTAGTGGTATCTACCAGGACTTTCTGTGCAGAAGATCGGGGGTTCGATTCCCAGATCCGCCAATCGTAGAGGCGTGCGCTAAGGGCATTTGCCTATGCAATCTTCCTCGCTCGACTCAGCCGAATGATCGGGAAACCGTAATTAAGGGTTAAATGAGGAGGGTCTCCGTCAAAAGATCTGGAATCTTCCAGGAGCCCCCTCAGTATAACTGTAAAAACCTGGGTACAGGTGTAGCAAATACAAAAAAGCAAGGTTATGTTCTTACTTTTTACTTCCACCCAATTTTCGAGCTCACTTCCCGCGAAGACTTATTACTTAAAGTACTTAAGGGCATCATTTCCCATGTGAATAGCTGCTAACCATGATAATAGCATTGGAGTCAACGGTAACAGATATTACTCTTTTGATCATTTAAGAGATAGTCGCCTACTAGAAATGATCACTGTTTATGACAAATGAATACCAAATGAACGTCAAATGACGTATCGATAGCTGAGCCATCAGGCACCAGACAGTAATGAGTGTAGTAAGCAGCATAAGATCTTTACTACTGATAACCGATTTCTTGACCTGAACTTATGCTGTTGGGTTACCTCATCAATATTGACAATGTATCCAATTGTAACATTGACTTTTCAGTAAGTAGACAATAGTGCGAGGAGGGAATTGTCTATCTTCTTTTTGAAACCTTTGACTGTACGAAGCTTTTATACTCGGTTGTTGAAATTTTAACTCCTTAATTTCACATTCCTCTCGGCGCTTACTTGTGATATCCTGTAAGCAAAGAAATACCTGAATGTCCATTGTCCTTACAGCTCAGATTTTCCAGGGACTTCGTATCTCGATGGGCCAAACAGAATAGCTCAAAGAGCGTGTAATCTAGGCCAGAAGCAAAAACGAAAAGCGTAAAACTGAATGTTAATTCGAAAAATAATTCTCAATTCCGACGGTATTCGTCTGACGGTATTTCTTGAATGAGGTCCTCTTCTGACATGTTCGGAAATAAGAGTTGCGAATCAGCTGATAAGAGGCCGACCAAAACGACCGATTGTTTCCACAATGACTTTTGGAACATCCTGTATGAACGTGTGTCTTGATCTGTTGGTCAAGCTAAAAATAGTCTTCACCGCTGTGCCTGACTAAAACGTTTAGATCACGTGGAAATACTAGGCTAATCGTTCTTGGATCTTCTTCTTCTTCGTAGAAGAAGAAGGATGCAGCGCTTAGAAGGATGGGGCGTTCTTGGATCTGCGTGTGACTATATTACCTGCCAATACCATTAGTGCATTTAAACTTCAGGCAACGCTCTAAGTTAAGAGCCTGTGGATTCAAGGGTCAATGCATGCCATTTTGTTTATGGAAAAGTGAAAACTTCAATTTGATTACCGTAACATCCTTTGTGCACAACCACGAGCACATTAAAACAACGGGAATTATCACATATGTATTATACTGACTATCAATTTCCCTATTACCCGTTATATAAGAAAATATTCGGCGCACAATTTTTAAAGCGTGGAATTTTGTGATATGAGCACAGAAAATAGCTTAATAACATTTAACCTTATAGTCGTAGTGTTTGTAGCTTTATAGTCTTCTACCTTCATACTTTTAGTTTTTCACGACATCGAGAGAGCGAAACTTCATCGAAACTTTATATGGTTCTCTTGCTATAGCTTCCGCTTTAGTAAATAATTGCGCTAAAATCGGCACCTCAGCAGTTTTACAATTATTTGCAGTTTTAGTAGCATCTTTGTAATACCGTGCCCGTAACATAGTTTGATATTCTGTTGGTGCTGTTTGAGCTATATCTTAATCAATATCTTACCTGCAAGGCGAATAAAACTGTCCTGTGAAAGTCTTGAACGATTGTCAATTTCTCATAATTAGTATAATAATGTCGACAACAACGATTATTTTCCGTCTGGGATCGCTATTGAGCTCTTTCTAAATACTTGATATTTCAATAGCAAGAGCTAATTATATCTAAATACTGCAACAGTGATATAAATATCACCAGGTATATTGTTTGCAAATTGCAAGCTCATTAGAAATTCCAGACACGATTTGAGCTGAGTTACTTTTACGTCGATTGAGAACTGCCACAATTAATTTTTTAAAACATGCTCATGCCATTGTTGGTTATTTTTTGATTGATCATGTGACCTGTGCTGAAGCGATTTGATTTTTATGAGCTTTAAGTTATGATGTTTAAGTTATTTTGTTCTATATAATTCATTGGGAACGTCTTATAATGTTGAAGAAAAACTCCATTGGAATTTTAAAGGGAACTTCTATACGGAAACCGAAAAGATACGTCATACAGTTTTATATAAGTTTAAAGGAGTCAAAGAAAAAATCGATTTCGTGAGAATTTTGTCAGAGGGCTGTTTAAGAAAACAGTTGATAAAGATGAATGAAACTATCATAGTAAATCATTATATATTCGATACAGGTACGATTCAAACACTACAATTTGTTTAATGATCTTAAATTATGATAATCTATGAGGAATGGTATTCTTTGAGGCACATCCCGACGAATACCGTTTTCTATTATTCATATTATCCTTGTAGTTGTAGTTCCACGTAAACAGTATATTTGTATTACCTCTCGGAACATTTTACACGGTCCCCGCTCTAGTCTCTACTGTACGTGTGGTAATTTAATTTATACTATATTTATACGCTCAAATGCTTGTCAGTTGTCGTAGATATCATATAAATCTCCTTCTGTAACCTATAGGGATAACCAGGAGGGCTTTACCAATACCAACTCAATTAGAAAACTTGCCAATATCTGACAGATTCTATTAGGAAATCAGGAAGACATTAGGCAGTAAGCTGGCATAATAACTGTAGTCGTTAGAGTACTACTTGATCCATTCAGCAGGCAGCACTTGTGACTTTAATGTTCCAATGAGTAAGAAACACGGTTTTTACAGTTTCATCGACGTTCTTTGTCATTTTGATTATCCATAAAGTTTAGTAAGTCGTATAAGAATGGAGGCTATTTAATTTAAATTGATGTGGACTGTGGCGGATTGATCAAATAAATAAATTGCATAATTAAAACAACTTTTTGACTAAAATAATTTTAAGAACATTACATACCATTGCTTCAAGCAATTTTCTAAGATTTCAATGAGTGATTAACGTCTCACCTTAGTTTATAATCTAAAGAAAGGTTTATTCAAGGGCCGTTTCGTATCTTTAGGCAGATTTATAGTTTGCTGTACAAAAAATGTTGTTGCTAATCGGTAACTGAATTTGGTGGGAGCGCGTTACAATATAACATGGGAACATTCCACCACGCGATACATAATCAGGTCCCTATGTTTGATAACCAGTGACACCGAAACTTTAGTTGAATCCGAGCATATTAACCCAGAATCACTGTTCGACTGGGTTACAACTACGTGTTAGGCGTTATGTAGGGCCAAGAGGGAGATGATCTAAGATTATAGGCCATTCACAGGTCTAGAAGCTTTTAGCAGATCTAACACTAGTCCACTCATCAATCCCAACGGTGGCGAAAGGACATCTTAGGGGTCACCTTCAGGCTTTTCGACGCCTTTAAATATTCCTCGAGTTCGCCATAAATTTTAACGCCGCAATCCCAGTCGACAGCATGAGACCACAGTCAAATAAAGTTATCATAGGAATATCACTATGAAGAATTGGACCGTTATCACTGCTTGTAGATGTACCGACATTATTTCAATTTCTGGACAGACTCACTGACAAGTTTCCTTCCTTCTGGCTTCTCTGTTTACATCGGCTGCAAAGATTAATTCAATTTAGCCTTTAACTTTAAATATTTACATAAGATATTTACCTATGGTTGCCCTATCTTGTTTAATTCTAGCGTAAAGTCATTGAGGGTAGTTAAAGTTAATGATTGAACAGCTAGAGATTTTCCTCAATCCACTCTGGAGTTTTACACTACAGAATCTACACGAAGATTCTGGATAGTATGATATTAGACGCTTGCATAGCTGCTTGTGTACAAACTTCTCGAGATACTGTCGATAGAGGGTTGCATGATAGAAAAGAGTTCATCCAAGCATTGTAAAGGGATTTTGTGCGGTAGGGAGTGAGCCCTCTTCACAGTTTTTTTCGTTGGGCGCAAGAAGGATAGTTTAAGGTTTTCTTTAGTGACAGGTAAAAAATTGACATTTAAAGCCTGTTTTGTCATAAGTTCTGAAGTTAATTATATCACATTCCATTTAAAAAAAGTGGCACAAAGCGGTGACGACTTGACTGAAATTAATTGTAAGAACAATGCGTATCACTTCTTCAAGCAATTTTTCTGGATTTTAATGAGCGTTTTGCCAAAGCTTAGTTTAACGATACGGCAAAGTTCATGAGAGAAAGAAAGGTTTATTTATTATTGATAAAGAGCCATTTATAAGCTTCACGCTTATTTACAATTCACTGTTCGAACAGCCACATATTTTGCTTGTTGTTTCCTATATGTGCGACCCGACACTATACCCGGAAAGTCTTTCTCATTCTAATTCCGTAACGTGTAAATGAAGAAAACAAAATAAGAAAACAGTCCAATTATACTGCTTGCTGAGTAAGCTCTGCAAAACATTTTAGGAGAGTTAAACCGGTTTTTTTTAAATCTTGTTAAAAATCTTGTTAAGATAATAAACTATAGTGATTATACTTCTTCTCCGTTTCCCTGCAACCTTATTAAGATTCTATAAAAATGAATAGAAACGTGGCATATAAAAATGACGGCAATTGAATTATGTCTCATGTCTGAGGGATCAGGCCAACGCCCAAAACTGTAATTAAATCAAACTAAGCATGTTTTTAATATTTAAAATAAAACCACTAAAAGCATCTAATATATATACTACTTGCTTTTAGCGGTTTTATCCAAGTCTTGGATTGGTTGGTTCACCATATCTGATGTTCAGCCAAAGTCACAACGTTTTTGCCCATTACACGTTTTCAATAAATTTTATCAACCTACAGTGTTAAGTATTTATGAAAGTTCCATGTCAGCAAAATATGTCGGTGATAAAACTTGGTAAAGCTGAAACTCTTGACAAAAATCAATTAAAACAAGTTCAAGTTTAACGTAGAGTGAGTTGTGAACGTGACGTAGTATGATTTTGTAGGGGGGTTGATAGACATAAATAGATACGAGTTTTGATTTTGGAGAAGCTTTTAATAAACATGTGTTAGACCCTAGCTAGACGGAACGTATCGGATCATGTGTCGCAGCACATACCGCGGCATGTGCCGTCTAGTTAGGATCATGTTCCCCGGTACGTATCGCGGCATGTGCCGTCTAGTTAGGATCATGTTCCGCGACACGTGACACGGAACATGATGTGCCACCTGATCTCGACCTCATTTTCATTTAACTGTGGCATAAATTTAGGCTGACAAGATT
Organism: Mnemiopsis leidyi; assembly: GCA_000226015.1. NCBI lineage: Eukaryota > Metazoa > Ctenophora > Tentaculata > Lobata > Bolinopsidae > Mnemiopsis > Mnemiopsis leidyi. The sequence goes on from JH155985.1 coordinate 135,982, forward strand.
TTGATTTGTTGTCTGAAAACTGTTTCAATACTGCATATTATGTATGCTTTTCTGGATCGAGGTAGACTGGGAAAGTTGAGGATCTTCATTAGTGTCTCCGGACGGCTGGTCATCACTAGTTGTTTTTGGGAGCTGTAAGGAATCGACGTGGTCAGGTCCTATCTGTCTGTAGGTTCTTAAGCTTGGTTCAAGGTCTTCGTAAAACTACCACTCAAAAAGAGGTTTCCGGTCAGCTCCACTTTAGTTGACCTAGCGTTTTGTGTACTCCCTCCGCATCTTATTGTATTTCAACTGAGCCAGTAGGTTGTCAATTTCGTCTTTAAACCTTTCCATTGACGGGGAACCTCCTCAAAAAGAGCAGCAGCAGCAGGCTTCCTAGAAGCGGAGTTCGTGATTCTGGTAGGCTGGGAGCAATCACTGGAGGAGAAGGGGTATCTATGTAGAAGTCAGAGGTGCTCGTGAAACTTCAGACAACGTCATCACGTGACTCAGCATGGTGTGAGTGGATGTTACCAGAAATAAACGAGTCATACTCACAATAAGTCGTAAACAGGGTCTGCCGATAATTTGAGATCAAATGATTACACTAGAACACGTCACTTGTCAATCAGTACATCTTACCACGTCAGGACGAGGATTTGCCGCTGTAAGCTCGAAGCTTGATAGCTAAACGTCATCCTTACGACTTCAGCGACATAGAAATTGAACCTCATACTGAAAACGACATGCAAATCAACAACCCCTGGGGCCTGTCAGAATATGGACTCCTCCAAATGCTTGTACAGAGAAGAACATCATTGTGCAGCACATTATGGAAATCCTGGAAGAAACTTCTGCAGCTGATCCGGAGCAGTCCCTACTACGCAGACATAATCTTTTCCTGAAGAGTTCAAACTTTTGGGAAGGAGACTGCCAGCGCCAAGCACATGTACTACGACAAGTTTGTGAAGTTCTACAATCTAAAGAATATCCGCGGAAATCCTTGAGAAGATATATCATTATCACTCCATCCTATTCTGTTCTATTGCCGGCGACTATATCGAATCTGCAAAGAAGCTAGCCCTCACCCGCAGATATTTAGCAAACTGAAGACAATTTTAATGCTCTGGCGAACCTGTTTAGAGTTGGACATTCTACTGTCAGAACCATCATCTGTGAGGTGGTCAAGTTCCCGTCGACGGAGGACGATTTCTACAAGCCTGATATTTGCTAAAAAATATAATTGGTTGTTGCAACATTGCTACAAGTACATTGGACACTTGATCCAATAGCGACACGTGCTGCGGAACATGCCACGTCTAGTTAGGACGTGTGCTGGGTCACGTGTCGCGGCACATATCGCGGTATGTGCTGTCTAGTTAGAACAGGTGACGCGATACGTACCGTGGATGTACCGTCTAGTTAGGACAGGTGACGCGATACGTGCCGCGACACGTGATCCGATACATGCCGTCTAGTTAGGGTCTTAATCGTCGTCAGCTGTATGATAATAGGGTGCGTATACAGCATGGGTTATTTATGAGGCTAACTCGGCCGAAAAATTGCATTGCTGCCACAAGACATGCCACAGTGCCACACAATACGTGGCTCGAAGCTTGGACTCATGCTTTTGGCGCGAGGACGCAATCAGTCCATAAATATGTTCTGAAGGAATTTGAATATTATTCTGGCATATGCAGGAGCTTAAGGATGTATAGGATAATTTTTCCGGGAGTTCGATTTTTAGTTACGGCATTTGTTGCTTGAATCGGAGGACGGAGTAGGTATCGTAAAAATCTGGAATCTTCAATATATATTCACAATTTAAATACTAAATTGATAATTTACTTCATTAGTTAATCATATCGAAACATCATACATCGGAAGTTTCGAAACACCTGCCTAGCTTAATCCTCATAACGTTATAAATTGCGAACGATCCGAATTAAGAATCTAACCTATAATCGTGCTAGGTATGGCACACCACCAACACTCCCTACTTTGTATCCTCTGGGTAGTGGGCTGTGTGCAAGTAGGATGTCGGGACACAGCCTGTTTCAGCAAATCTGTGGAGCTGCCGATCGTAGAGCGACCGGGAGATTTCATCATCGCCGGAGTTTTCAACATTGGAGAATTAGAGGAAGTCTTAAACCAGTAAGTACCTTTAAAGATTTAATCGAATTGAATGACGTGGCTTACGACTTATAGTTGCTAAATTTATTTAATCTCGGCAGCACTCGATAATTGTAGCATAGAAATCGAGTTAATATTTGTCGGTTTCAACCGCATCAATGTACGTTGAGTCGTGACCAGACGCCCGATTTGAAATACCACTTAAAAACTTGCACTTCACAGGGAAACGAATGAGACAGAGCTGAGGTGCATTCTTTCTAAGAACAACCGATCGCTTTGGTCCCTTCAGAGAGCACTTAGCTTTATAGAGGTCCTTAGCAGCTTCAAGCCATCGTTAGGTTACAGGCTGGGTTTCAAAATCTTTACAGGGTAAGAAAATGTCACTAAGCCCTAAGCCACTTAGCCAGATCTTATTAATTCTTAAAGCATTAGTAACGAGTAACGACTATTGATGGCGCATTGTTTTTGTGAAGTCTCACAGAGCGTCAGTGCATTCTCAGTACTCCGTATCCAGTACGTCCAGTATAACGGGACCTCCCCATAGAATAGGCCTGTTCGGCTGCTCAAGCTAGCACAGGCTTACATATCATGAGGAGGTCACTTTATAAGGCGATTGAACCAAGGAAAACACCCTTACAAAGAATCTCCCTGTTCAGATGCAACAGTGTGGTCGTCTCTCGACTGATATCCCGGACGATTTCCCTAGACGACCGAGTAACGGGAGCTCTCCTACCAGGGTACAAGAAACACGTGGAGCCAACAGCTGGACTTATCACCGCTTTCAACATACCTTCCATCAGCTACATCTACGCGGACGAGGACCTTATGAACCCGGTACGTGTGCTGGCTGGCATGGGTACTGGGTATCGTTGTAAAACTAACGTCTAACATAATTCATGTTTCGTCTTTACCAATGTGTCCAGCATTGCGTTTAGTATAAACAATTTTATCAAGGAGAACGAGGCTTGTATTGAAAACTAAATAGTATTGATTATGAAAGAGTTTGTAGTACTAAGTTTCTTACAAGATCCTCAACTTTTCAAATTACCTAACCGGTAGTAAGTTGGTTGGATTATATTATTTAACCCAGTTTTTAAAACCCGCAGGAGAGTTATCCAACAATGTTGACGCTGTTAGACACAGAAATAAATGAAGCAGAGAGCATCGTCCGCTATCTAGAGAAACAAAACTATCAGTTTATTGACATTTGGTTCCACGATTTTTCCAGAGAGGTGGCTTATCACATCTACGAGAATTACTTGCTCAAGGTTAATAGTTTTGAATGAGTGCTGAATAGAACATGTATAGATAATGATCTGAAAGTTGTGGATCTTGAAATACGAGATATGTTTGAATATCCAAAGGGCCAATTAAAAACTCACTAGGTTGGATGTGGACGTATCAACGAATACACCTCAAGTTCTGGAATGGATATCAACACAATTCTTCCTGAAGTTTACAGAAACAGTTCAGGTGTGTACTGTGTAAACTACTACACTGGTTAGATGATTTGAAAAGTTGAGGATCTTGTAAGAAAGAACACATCTTCTAACACATCTTCAATTGGGAAAATCCTTGAAACAAAATCACGATTTTCATAAGTAGCAATGAAAAATTTCCGTTTAATGTCCTTGAACGTACTATAGTAAGTCGGGATTTTCTCAATAACTTAAAATATAATAATTTGTTTTCAGTTAACCCAGCCAAAGTGCAGCTACTCTTATTCAACAACAAGGGCTCAGGAGTCAACTTTCTGAACCTCACAGTAAACCAACTCCAATGGAACGATACGGTCTTCTTGTTCGGTTACAGCAACGGCCGTGACAGCTACGTGAACCAGTATTTGGAAGTGATAGATGTAAACTCAACAGTAACCAACACCTTTATATTCATGGGATCGGACTTCTTGAACGTTAAATTGGACAGTATGTGGGAAAAACTTCGCGATAAGAATTCGGTGCAGCTTCAGGAAGTTCAGGAGAATCGACCACTTTTAGAGGCGTAAGTTTGTCCAGCATTATATATTATATCTACAGTAAAACCTTGATTTACCGTGCCCCAATTTACCCTGTCCCTCGATTTACCGAGTCTTCTCTCTTTTCCCCCGCGAGGCCCGGTCAAAAGAGGTTTTACTGTACTTATAAATACATATACCCTGTAAGTGTGTGAGTCCTTTTTTTAATCAATTTTATCAAATTATACTTGTCAGTAAATTTCTTGAGAAAACATTTCTGGTTTTGTTTGCGCACGCTGAAATTCACGCCTCATTATTTTTTGACAGCAGCTCCTCATTGATCGTTTTCAGGCTTAACACCATTCAAGAAAGAAGGGGATTTTCCACTCAAATAACAAGCTGGCTAGGATTTGCTATGAGTGGGACAACCATCTTGTGTCAATCACTCGACAAAGTCTTGCGGAGGAACGATACTTACACCTGCGCTTCAGACCTCAGAAGACAGATCCACACATCACTCTTGACTGACAACTTTACTGTTTCTCTGGAAGATACCGATCTAGGGATCAAGTTTGTCAATAGGTCTTATTCGAAGGGGTACGCCGTTAAGGCGATAACCGCGAAGGGGAATAACACCCACTCTCGAAAATTAGGATATTCATCTCACTTGGAGATCAAGTTGCTGGGTGGGGGAATACCCCTGGACTTGATGTCAACACCGAAAGAACAATCTTGCTCAGAAACTTGTCCACCGGGAACTTTCCGCGACTTTCTGGACGTTATAAATCTGCCCTGTTGCTGGAAGTGTCTGACTTGTCCGATCCACTACTACAACAACCGGTCGGATCAGAACAAGTGTTTGGAGTGTGGACCAAACGAGACAAACTCCTTTGATTACAGAGGTTGTCGTCCGACCAAGAAGGAATTCCTGAAGTTCTCCTCCAGCTATGTGATCCTGGGACTCACCTGCAGCGGACTCAATCTTATCTTAATCACGCTAGGTGTTGTAACGTGCGTGAAAATGGCATCAAGGCCCGTTATCAAGGCAGCAGATCCCACGTTTTTAATTGCATTTCTCATTGGACTGTCTTTTGGGAATTTTGGAATGATTCTGACACTGATGAAGCCATCACCAAGGGTTTGCGAGGCGGAGTTCATTCTCAACACACTCTTCTTCACCTTAGTAACGTCAAGCCTAGGACTCAGGTCTATGAAGATCTACACAATCTTCTCGGCAGCAAACAACTTTACAAAGCCCAGATTCCGTGGGATCTGCACCAGACGAGGTCAGATGATCATGAACACAGTGGTCTTGGTCCTGAACGTCACCATCTCAGTCTTCGTAGTGCAGCTGGGTAACGGCTGGAGGTTCGAACTTGTCCAGGAGCAGCTCCACAGGGAGCGATACGTCATGTGTAGGTCCGGATCCTGGCTGACTTTTGTTCCCTTTGTCGTGCCGACCTTCCTTTTTCTTCAGACTCTCTACTTCGCTTTCGTCATGAGGAACTTTCCACACAACTTTCGGGAGACGACCAGTATCTTTGCTGCAACCCTCATTGCGATCTTCTCTGCAGCGATGTTTCTTACCGGCTACGAACTTTCGCCACCCAAAAACAAATCAGTCCTCCGTGCAATCATGATCTACATATCGGTGGTTGCTTTCTTGGGGTCGATAATGGGGCCCAAGTTTGTGGTGTTAATACGATTCAGAAGCAGCGCTAAGGAGGAAAGAGAGGAGATAAGTGCTACTCTTCACAACTATTGTAACAATGTAGCTACAAAATCTGTGTCAAAACACCACAGAAACCTAAGTAAGCGAGTAAACCAGGAAGGATTTAAAAGCAAAACCGAAGGAACCCGCGAAGCCTCCCTGTCGATATCAAGCGACTCACAGCTACAAGTTAGAAATGCAAGCATACAGGAGCCCGAATTAACGCCAACCAAAGATTGTCTTTCTAAGTCTGCTACTGTTGTCTAATGAGTTAAAAATGACTGTCTAGTAATAATAAAAATAATTTGATTTGCCGATTTGCTTTATTATTGGAAAGAACGTGATATCTGTCTGTAATAGTACATAAGTTTGCAGAAAGATTTTTATTTATATTTGCAATGTAGATCTCTGCAAAGCAATTTGGTATTCATCTAATATCTAGTACAAGAGCTGTATTAGGGGTTATTTAAAAAATTATCGTCAGAAATTGATAACCACCGCACTTGTTTGTTTTTTGTTTTACGTAATAATAGCATGCTGATTTGGTTCTGTTTCATGAATTTTTTTATTTTTCATGTGCTTTTTGCTGGATTGTTATGTTTTACTTGTTCGAGGGCGTCGCGAAACTTTAGATTTTTAACAGAAAATGTCAGACACCAAACAAGTTTCAAAACTTAAGTGTCAAATTAAATTACCCGTGAAGCCTCCCAAAAGCGAACAAAACCTTTTAGCACTTATTAAACCAAAAACTTATGAACTTACGAAAAAAACAGACCCAAATTTGAAATTTAATGTAGCGTTGTAACTCCTTACCCTCATGCTGGCCACTAAAGTTTGAGCGTTTAAATTCAACAAGAGGTCAACGATATTTTAACTTTTTTGTCCTATTTTTCTGTTTTTTCTAATGCGTAACATCATTTCGGACTAATCGAGAACGGTAGGAGGGTCAGCTATCGTTTAGATCACCTCATAGCTTCGGTTGATATTAATTTCGACCTAATTTGCTGTATCTAACTTTTGATTGGTAAATTATTTTCATATGATACAGAAACAAATTGTGACCATTTCCTGTCTCTCATCTGTCGGATTTTTGGTTGCAGATATAGAGCAGTTCCTTTAACGTCACCAAATTAATCCTTATTGTATACAGAAAATGCAGGACTCGAGCTTTAACAGGGCATGAACTCGTACTTCAGGTTTGTCATTTCAGTAGATTTGAATCGAAATCGCTGGTCTTTTTTTCGCTTGTTCTAACATATTAATCTTGCATAGTAACAGACAAGTATAGGACAGTTAGTGCAGGACTTTTTATTCCTCTTACCAAGACTCATTAATACACGTAAGTAAGAAGTAAGTACCGTCAGAAAATCACGTGAGACATCTCAACCCAGATCGCCACTCGAATAGCTGGAATCCTTGTTGATCCAGTAGGCCTCCTCCTTCAATCACCGACCAATCATCTGTGCCCGTTCCAGTCTACTCCACCAAGTCATTAGACCGTTTAGCTGATAGAACGGCCCTGTTACTGGCCGGTAGATACCCGGGGAGTTACGCAACCCGGGTACATCCGGGAGAAGAGCATAGCAAGTTTTAGTATTCCTGACCTCGTTGTCTTGGAGATAGGTGGTTGTCATGGCCACTAATTCTTGAAATTAACCGGCACGTGTCTACGCGAAACCAACCGGAGAGTGGTTGGAAAAGTTTACATCGCTCGAGAAGGTCAGCCAACCGGCAATGGCCACGCAGTCGTAGTACCAGATTTTATACTTCTACATTTTAGAGCCGGGACACTTATAGTTTCTGATGTGTACGGCCACTACCAGTTTTAAATCTTACGAGTTCTCTATAAGTATAATCCAGCAGTTAGATGAAGCGATTAACTCTGCATCATGTGCAGTAAACAAGTAACCAGTTCAGCACCACGTGCATCGAGGTATAAGGCCTTCCGTTATTTTACTTTTGGTTTGTTACTGGGCGATAACACGATTGTTCTCTTATGTTACCCAACACAATTGAAGATGACCGCTATGAAATTGAGCTTGGTTTTAGTAGTATGCATTGCATATTATTGATTTTAATAACCGAGCTAAATTCCATAACGGTGATCCCCAATCGTGATTTCCTCTTATCTTAACTCGTCCAACTTGTCGTCAGCTGATCGTTACCATATAATAATCGTTACCATATAATGATCGTTACCATATAATAATCGTTACCATATAATAATCGTTACCATTCAATAATCGTTACCACATAATAATCGTTACCATATAATAATCGTTACCATATAATAATCGTTACCATTCAATAATCGTTACCATTCAATAATCGTTACCACATAATAATCGTTACCATATAATAATCGTTACCATATAATAATCGTTACCACATAATAATCGTTACCATAATACTAATGGCATTGTGTGTGAATAGTTGCGATTCGGCTTGCTAAAATGTTAAGTCATCAGTGGGTAATTTCTATACTTTATAAGTGACGTCATAATAACAAACTTATGACCCCTCCCGAGCACTAACACACCTCATTATGCTTGGCTTCTGAACGTCTGTTTGCCCAATACAGACAATTGAGATCTCAAGATGAGTAAGCTAAACTGCGTGAGCTTTACTTTATCATTATGGTTTATACTTGTAATCCTTGTAATCCTTGTACTTCATTTTGATCGTGTTTGATTTGAATCTTGGACAAATACATTTTTTGGCAATCATGCTGTTTCTCTCCTACCGAAAGGGAGTCGGGCTATTGTATTTTAGGAGTATATGAACTAACAATGTTCACGAACTAATGTTTAGTCTCTGTCTAGAGAACTTAGTTATGCTAAAGCTAAGAGGAGAGTGCGTTATACAAGGCAATAAAGCTTCTATACCATTCAGGTCGGGTGAGCAGTACCTCCAATACCGTGGTAGACAATAGCAATCTACTGATTATATCTCCCTTGGCGCTTCAAACGGAGCATCTGTTTTCACAGGCTCACACGGCGATCATTTTGTGATTTACTGATTATATGCGATAGGATTACTCGGCATGGATATCGTGGACTTGTGGAGGTTGGTTCCATAGGTTAAATACAATCTGCAGCGAAAGTCTTTTTAAGGGATCTATAGCAAAGATTTGTGAAGCCTTAGTATTTACAACAACATGTTTGTATCCTGATGATTGACTTTTGTTTTAATTTTCGGTTCTAATTCTATAGTTCTACAACGAGTTGAGCAATCCAATTTTCGCATTTTCTTACGCTAGCAAACCGTTCAGTTCAAGCATTACTAATACTACAGAATCACCATTAATCTAACCGATAACTAACGATAAAGAGTATACGGCCGGCCGCACTTCGTTAGATCAACTGATATCGGAGCCATACGTTCCGCATATCATTATTATAAACAGTGTCAGCTCGAACGCAGTATGCGAAGCCTAATCAACCGTGTCAACGCCCGCAGGTGCGAGTCTCATTAATCGAGGGCTCGACTCAATAAGCCGCTAAGATTGTGATTTCTCAGAATCAAATACCACGCCTATAATTATCCAAATCCTGCAATATTGCGCTCATATATATTTTATGTGGGACGTGGGTAATACTACTACAGGCTTAAGCGGGTTTATAATCGCACTTTTCAACGTTTAGTTGAACGGTTTAGCCCGAACCTTTCCTTTTGATGCAGAATAACTATAAGACCCTCAATCACTTGACTTAAGTTTTGAGTTTTAACCTTTTTTTCAGTACTTACTACTCGGGTTTTAGGCGGGTCACTTGTAAGAAACAAATAAAACATTTCAAACTCACAACTGCACCCATAGAGTATGTCAGCAGGTCTAGGAGGTTGTGTTATCAGCGAGTATGACGTCACAGCATTGGGGGAGCTGTGCGGGGAGCTTCTCCTGGTAGCGGGGGCTCTGCTCTTCTTTCAATACGCAGACAAAGGTAAGACATGGGGCTGACTTTGCTGAGGCGATTGGAATGTTATTTTGGTATCTAGATGTCATAATTTTATGTTATAAATCAACCGTCGCGTCATTTTTACATGTTATTTAGTTTTAGATTCCTAAACATTTCCGATAAATTATTAAGTTAAATTATAAAGTCATGTTCATCATCATTTTCGTTTTCTTAAAAACAGCCATCAAATGTAAAAAATAACGAATTTTAGCAACAACCGAAAAGCAATATCATCTTATTCTAACACTTTCACTTCTAGATGACTACAAGCCACACGTGCAAGCTATGATGAGCGTGTATGATAGTGTCGTGGCCTTGCTTCCAGAACGTGCGTCTAGAACACTGCAGGCCAAAGACGAGGCTTCCACGGAAACCCAGGAGAATGAAACCGATACCGACGATTTTTGAGATACAACTACTGCAAAGTTTTCGTCCTGATTTACCAGAGAATATTTGTAACACGATCACAGACAAGTCTTAGTATGAACTTAATTATTACTCGGAAGAAACTTTTTCTTAATCTTAGGCAATAAAGGGAACGGTTGTAATGTTATGGGATTGTTGTTAGCGTATTCATGCAATTGATAGAACTAATAATGTAATTTAAAGTATTGCGACAATTTTTCATTCTCAAGTTGAAATATGCAGCACAAATGACCATTTGGACGAGATAAAAATTCACTTGACCATTTGTGTCATTATGTCACATGTAAATATATCATATTGTTGCCTGGGGACCTCAGGAAACGTAGAGAGAGCCGCGCATCGCCCGGTAAATCATATTGCTGTAAGTATAACCCCTTCTTCCAATTTTAAAAGAACGTTAAACTGAAAGTGTGATTATAGTTATTATACTTAATTATTATACTTAAACACTGTCATCCAAACAAGCAGATAAAGTAGATAAAGAATCGATTTGAGCAGTGAAAAACAAGTTTTGTTTTAAAAATATAATTATAAATATGAATTTCAAATTAGGCTTTGGAAATAAATTCATCGTATGATTTCTAAAATTGTAAATGGATTAAAATTGTAAAAAATAATAAAATGAAATGGCTATAAATGCAAGGCAAATAACTGATTGAGCTAATAACGCTATTGCAAATTTGAAAAAATGGCGTGAACCGGAATTCGTTACAAATAAAGTTTTATTTTAATGTAAAAGAAATTGTTGAATAAAAATCCGTAACATATAAAATTCTATTCCAATAAATTAAAATACATTAAATCGTTTAAAATATCAAGAAAATTTGATTGTTATAACATTACAAAGGATTAAAAGATCGAAGTTTTGCGGTAAGGTTGGGTAACATACATATACATACAACCCCTGTATATGATATGATAAATTATGATTCGTAAGTATAACTGGTATAACGATGAAAGTGTAAAACATTACCAAGTATAGCATCGTTAAACTTAAGTTCATCTCAGTAGTAGTACGATTTTCCACTCTTGTTAGTTGCAGTATACGCTAAATAGCCGTATATCTTGGATTTGACAAATTTTCGACCATACGGCTCATAGCGTCTGAACTCCTTGTTGTAGATTAGAATTACAATGTCTGACAAGTTCTGGACAAAGTCCATGAGCTGAGAAACGTTGTAGGAAATCTTTTCGTCCTGGAATGATAAATCTTTAGAAGCTAATTATTCGGTGGATTTAAGGACATCAGAATTCTCTGCTGGTGAAACATTGGAAATTTTAAAATAATCTAAACCTCGATTTTTTAGTTCTAGGTGAACAAATGCTCTCACATGGTCAAATAGTTCTTGAATATATTGCCCTCTTAAAACAAAGGTAAGGAATAACAATTGAAATTTTTTAAATATCCGACTCTTGCACGGGAGTTCTGACGTCCATGATTAGCGTATTATAAAACATCAAATTTTACACACCAATTCATGGAGGATTGGTGAATAATTACATCATCTATTCTGCAAAGAATATAACAAGTCGTATCCGAGAAAATCTTTTTTGCATTTTCCTAGTGACATAACCACAATAAACGTTGAAGCACATGAACTGTTGGGGGGGGGGGGGTGGGCAACTCTAAAAAAACTCTTTATCTATTTTAGGAATTTTATTGTAGGTTGATAACCTACTGTCGCGGCCATCACGCGCTAGTCTCACGCATTTCTGGCCTGGCGACATGAATTTCGAAGAAATTCTAGACGCGCATCGCCCGTTGAGAATTTTAGGGTCCCTATTAGGTTTTTTAGATATAGAATTTTGATTTATTTTGGACCTCTACAGTTGCATTGTACAGTAATATCATCGAATCTACAACTTGGTTACCACTTAATGCATCTTAGAATGATTTTCAAATGGTTTTTTGATCAAATTGGGAAAGGTTAATTATAACTCTTATAAACTCTGTATCAATTTTGGGGTGATATTGAGATTTTTTCCCGTATCTTGCCATTTGGGCCCGAAGGGCCCAAATGGCAAGATTGTTTTGATACGTTTTGTGCATGTGCACAAAAAGTACAAAACAAGGGTTGGCGATCGACAGCGTAAGTTTGGAATATTAGCTCGAAAAGTGTCCGTACGTACGTACGTACGTCCGCGCTCCTTTATCAAACTTATCATGTATACAAATAAGATTATAGGTTTTAACTGCCCAAGGCCGCAGAATGTACTTTAGATATACATATTCATTATGAAATTTATGTATATTTGCCTAACATCAAAGAAAATGA
>JH155985.1:172229-195090 GCA_000226015.1 Mnemiopsis leidyi
GAGATCCACAGGCTAAGCTGAATGAGATAGCGGGTTGATCCCAACACTATTTTGAACCCCAAACAATTCTGTACGACAGATTTCAAAATTAAGTTTCAAACTTAAACATTGGAGGTGCAGTGAATTTTTTTCCCACGGAACCCCCAAAACGCACAAATAGGGGGGTTTCTAATGACAATGATCTTTATCGTACTTCTTATTTGTGGTACTGATCTAAATCTTACACAAATCGTCGGATTTGGGAGTAGTGTGTGAGGTTAATGCTGTAGCCAATGAAGAATACACAGCTGCAACAAGAACGTTGTCAATAGTGTTGTCATCAATGTTGTCACCAATGTTGCAACATCAATACCGTGCAAGCCAAGACTATTGCTTTTCTCTCTTCGTGGACGGACAAAATCTCGTTAAGGCCTATAGTGGTAAGTGAGTTACCATGGTTACCGTCAGCGATAAGAAACTCATGTTTCCAGGTTCTTAAAATTCCTTAGAATTCTTAAAAAACAAATGGTTAAAGCAGCCAAGTTCAAGAGAACAAAATGGATGTAACACAAAAAGTTCAGATAAAAATGAAATTGACCGTAAAATGACGATGTATGAGTGAGACAACACCGAAAAATCTCACAAAAGATCGTGAACACAACATTGTTCACCTAGTTGTAAGCAAACCCAGTACAACTAACAGTATTACTACTAACTATACCACTACTATAACTATTATCACTACTACTACTCCCCACTTTTTAACAATAGCACCTCGTGGAACTCTTTGAGTGAGCATGGCAACTCTCGCGTTAATTCACCTCACGACATTACTGCGATTGCTAATCACGCTGAAAAAGCGCAGTAAAACGAAGACATACACGAAGAAATACAGGACTAATGGTTAGAGTAAGAGTCAGGAGCAGCAGGAACAAAGAGCTGGCTACCCGGGTGGCAGATGTTACAAAAAGTTCAGTATACTAACAAGTCTAACCGCGAGAGCCGGTTAAAACGAGCACGGAAAACCGCCACGGCAACACGACCTGTTTTGAGGAACAGTGTCCTGCACGCGCCACGTCTTGACGTCATGACACGTGACCAAAACAAAGCAGCTGACTTCCCGACCTTCATGTTCTGCAACACAAAGTTGTACCGGATATGTACCTTTGTCAGTGTGTGGTGTGAGAAAACTGAAAACTTTGAACCAGCCCCACATCACAAACTGCAGCCAACGTGATGCTGATCATTTGTTTCAACAAAAACAGGGGGTATACGATTATGCTTACCAAGGGGGTACTCGGTGCGTGAACAATTACGCGTTTCTCACTTCGCGTGCCCTCCTCCGCCTCCGACACGTGAGCAGCCACTTCTACGTCTCGGAGCCTAGGTTCAGTTCTGAGGAAGGCGCTTCTCAAACTCTTAAAATCCATTTTAAAATCTGTATCAGGAAGATCGTAACAGGTAGAGAGAGAGAGTCCACTGGCCACCAGCACAGTTGTTCATACACCACACACGTCACGCAAGAGCGGTTCAAATAAGTCGACAGTCATCATTAAATTCGATATATGTAATGGCCAATAGGTCCCATAATTGATTCGTGGAAAATATCAATAGTATGCTATCTGGTATTTAACGAGAGTCACGAGAAATTCGTCATAATATCAGGTGGTTTTTCCTCTAGCGCCGCCAAAATGTTTAAAAGAGATTTAATGGCGAAATCAGCTAACACTCGCTCACAATTTTTATCAACATCGCGATTAAGTACTACAAACGGAAAATCACGATATCTGGCCAAAGACTTACTTAATATACAGGATTAGCTCGGCGACGAATACTACGGCCATCAAAGCAGAATGATGGAGTTATATATTATTTATATAAAATATATATAATACAGCTGATATAATCGTCTAACGATCGGCAAGTCGTGCGCTTTAAGAGGGGAGAGTGAGTTATCTAGTTGCCATGGCATTTAGCAGGACCTGATACTCTGATACGGCACATAAGCTGTCAAGCTCCAAGTTAATCGATACAAATTACCAAATAGTAAGGGTTACCGCCAATTTTCCGGTCCGATGAGGCCGTCTTATCTCGGAAGATATCTATAACAACAAAGATGATAACATCTTCAATGTGGTGATATATATCTCACACCTATAAGTTGAGGAGAGTACTACCGTGGGGTTGTAGTATAACTCTGCACGTGTTCCACACACACACTTATCCAGGATGGCAGGATTTCCAGGACAACAACAAACCATTCTCCTCGCACACAAAACCGGTAACAACGTCTCCAAACATCGACACGGTACCTCCATCGTCCCGGTCTGTACATCACAATATACAACCTGGGGCCACATTACCCCGCCACATTATCTACAGAGGAGGAGGGGGACGTGAGACCTGCCGGTCAAGAGGACCGGGGGTTGGTAATCAGATATTATAGAGCAGGTCTGGGGCGGGGAGAGGGGGAGCTGGGAGGAGTTACCTACAAGTGGGGGACACGGCGCTGACAAGTCCAGGTGCGGGGAGGTCGGTAGTGGCACAACCGGTGTTACTGTGTTAGTAACACAGGTGTGGACTACCCACGCACTCCCATTCTAATGTAGTAATGAGTGCACGTGCTGGGAACTTGAGCATGCCCGATATTTACCTACTTTTCCTGATATGTGTAGTGACTAGTGAGTCGTTTAGGGATGGGATGTTTGTTCAGCTAAACTAATCGAACAAATATATTTTTGGATTGGAATGAGCGGCAATAATCTAAAGACAATATCTCGATTTTCCGAGAGATTCTTTGCGAAACTCCGTGATAAACTAAAATTGGTAAATAAGTTCCCGACGTCAAATGGTAAATACAAGGGTAAAAGACTAAAGCAGAATAGTGCAATTAGACGGTTAAGACTGTCAGCCATGCCCTAATTGAGATTATTGTCAGTGCCACTAGCCAGACATTATAATTTCCAGTGGTTATTACTAAATGGTGGTATCAGGGGGCAAATACTAAGTAGGCGGCAAGATCAGCTTATTCGATTTAATAAGACGTTGCAGATGGAATTATAGTGGGCGTCGTACAATTCTACAGAGTCGTGGGCCACTCTTGCCTCTCAAAAATACAATTTGCATAGATAAAGATCTTCGAAAGTGAAGGTCAGTGCCTCACGTGGCTGCTGTTTCAAAGTTCAGACTTTCACAAGACGTGAGGTGGCTGACGTCTCGGCTGACGTCTTGTGATCCTGACGGGTGTAAACCATCTGATTTAGCAGAAGACAATCAGGTACGATGGTGGAGCATGACAGGGCTGTTTTTAATTGCAACACATTAAAATAACCAATAAGTTATCCATCAATTATCTTACAGAGCAATCAGGTACTACAGTTTGTCAGACGATTTGGTTAAAATGAACAAAATGCAGCGGGTCGAGTCCTGTCAAACTGTCAACTTTTTCGTTGCTGTAAGCATTGCGGGTTTTGTTAAATGTTTGCATGACGAGCTCAAATTTTGGGACAAGAATTCTTATGCCAGAGACGCTGCAGCATATACGAAAAAATACTGAACTAAGTATTTATTTGATATTCATGAAACTTGCAGGGATATCTATTAAACTAGCAGGACCCCGTCCTCTGCACGGTTAATCCTCCCTCCAAAATTTTTTCTTATCCTTTCCTCACCCACTTTTTTTCCCTTATTCAGTTTTCCCTTCTTTACCCACTCTCAAACCAAATCCGTCGACACATTCGTGAGCCATAGAAGTCACGTGATAGGGTTAATGGCTGGTAAGCTGATAAATTGGATTGCTTAAGCTAAATACCCTTTTACCAGAGCTGACAATATAATGAGGTACGAAATATTCGGAGCAGAAATAATAAATTCGAATATTAGTCTTGTAAGAGGCAAATTCATGTCTGAGATTTGTTTTAAACGTCCTTAAAGCTTAACTCACCAAGTTCGGTATAAGTATCTCAAGTGATTACATATTTTCATGTACAACTGTAGGTAAATTTGTTAAAACTTCAGTTTAACTCGTGTTTGTGGACAGAAAATTGAAATGGTTACGTTAGACTGCAAATCTGAGATGGTTTTAAAGAACGGGACTATGCTATACAGAAAACTGGCCGGCGCAGGTCGCAGGACCTATAGTTGTACGATTATTAGCTAAGTCGCGATTTGCGAATTTTGAATTATTGCAAATTTTATTTTTGACTTTAACGTATTGCAATTTTAAAGATTTCAAATCTCAAGCCAATATCATTAATAATGAAAATGTTTGGGAAGGGGGACCTATAAATGAATTTCGACGAAACCGTGTCAAACACTCTCTTTTATATGGGCTGGTGGTGTAGTGGTTTCCTTCTCAGCTCCCACGCAGGAGATCGGGGGTTCAAATCCCGTATCCGCCAGTCCAAGAGAAGTGCGCTAAGGGCATATGCCTATGCAACCTTCTTCGGTCGACTCAGCCGAATGATCGGGAAACCGTGATTGAGGGTTAAATGAGTAGCTGCCCATTGCAGCGAAGTCTCGGGCGATAAAAGTATGGTACACACTACCTTAACCGTCACTGGCGTGTATGTATAATTGTACATTCGGCCTCCTGTAATTGGCCGTTACACTTGTGTAACATGTGGCTGTTGGAGTGCCCGAATTAAAATAAGTATGAGATTGCATTAAAAACCAAAAACAGTACACCTCATACCTACTACTCATTTTTACTGATTGCCTCTTAAATTAAGTTGAAAATTTTGAAAAATTTCCTCTGCTGTGCAGCACACAATGCACGTTGAGCAGCGCACAATGTGCAGCTTATGCCACACAATGCGTCTCAAATATAAAGATTTCAGGGAAATAACCCCCAGACTAAACCGGTAAGTAAATGCGACTTTAAAACGGTTACTAAAATATGATGAGTTCTCAAAATTCTTGCTAGACGTTACCTGGGCCTTTTTCCGAAGGCGAGACAATTTTAGGCCCGATCTTTTCCTAACGAAAACATGCTTATTTTTTACAATTCTCTTAATCAGAGCTAGACGTTGTAGACACTTGTTTTTTGTAAGTATAAACCTGTCGACCATCACTAGGTTGATGTTGTTTGAACTGTCTGAAATGTGTCTTTCAAACATAAACTAAATCTTATCTAAATTGACCTGGCACGACTGTTACAAAATCAACAGTTCTATTCCGACGAACATTATACATGTATGACCATTGTGAAATTTACTGAAGGGAGAGAAAACATGGGGGCTTAAACTTACTTTTAATCAAAGATTGAATGTCAAGCATATCCGAAGAATCAAAACTTTTATGAGCTAATCTGCTAATAAATTAACAACCGAGGTAGTTGGCATAGTAATTAGTTAATGTGACTAATGAAAATTAGGCAGGGAATCATCACGCTCAACGAATATGGTCTAACAAACTAGATTAAACTCGCTAGAGCAGGTTTAAGTTACGGGGCTAATGACGAAATGCGTTACATGAGTCGGTGTAACTTAGTGCAATTTCTAATTTTGATAGCAATTGGCGGCGACCACGACCGAATGAAAGGCCGGCGGACACAAGGACACACATGTTGGATAATGTTGCTATCCCAGGACACAACCGTATCTGACTCAGCACCGTCACAAGGTCAAGCAGTGACTAGTGACTCTTCAACGCAACAATCAGATACAAGCTGCAAAGGGAAAATTGATCACCCGCCATGTAAGCTTGACACTTACTCAGTGCAACTAATCGGCTGAGATATCGGTTGGGAGCGCCAAATTTCATCCTTAGGTCTAGAGATATTGAACTTTCACAACTTGGCCATCTAACTGAAGGTTATGAACTCTTTGAGATATACCAGTTAGAAATCGGGTTAAGAGGCAGAAAATCGTGGCAACACAGAGTCGAGAAAGTTTTATAAAATCGGAATGTTTGCTGCCAGGTTAATAAGCATATAAGCTCTATCTTCCATAGTTACACTTACAGAGTACAGTGTGCAATGTACAGAGTACAGAATACAGACTACAGAATACAGTTAAAAAATTACAGACAGTATACTTTAAAAAGTATATACACGTAAAAGCACACACTATACACAGAAACAAATACAGTTAACAAATAGCAAATTCGAGCAGCTATGTTTGAAAAATAAAAATCGAACTTTACTTTACCTATAAATTTCTACCCGGTACTTAAAATACCTATATAGGTAAAGACTAGGATAACCACTGGCCTGGACGTATCGTGTGTTCGTGTAGATTCAAGGAGTGGAGGAAGTGGATTACACACACGCTGCGCTTACAGTGATTGGTGCAAATAAGGCACGTGATATGGTCACGTGCCACGTGGCGCGCGTTGCTGCTGAGTCGTTCATACACTCAATCTCGTGGAACAACTAATCGGTTACACGATCCTAATGTAGTACGTACATTTTCGAAATGTTTGAGTAGTCTTGGCCGTTACAAGTTACACTTAAATTTTACTAGTCAGTTCCGTTTTGTCTAATGTCTTTGTGGAGTCTTCAGTGCGAACAGCGAAACTCGTTATCTTAGAAATAAGATACTTTCGCCACAGTACAAAAACATAAAAATACATTAACACACAGAAGCAAATTCATTTTAAAGTTTACTATATACAACATACGGACATTCTTCATTTTAACAGGTTTTCCGTTAACTTTTGCATTCATGATCTAGTAAATTGGTCCTAATCAGTAATCTTAACAGACTTTTCTAATTTTGCACCATTCAATTTTACAACCACGTAAAACGTATGGCGCTTATTCATGCTTGCAAGTTGCACTTGCATTTGTTTCAAATTGTTTCCTCTCCTTTTCGGATGCATATCCTTGGGCTCCAATTTTTCTCCAAATAATTTTTTATTGAATTGTACTTTATTAATTTGATGTCTACAAAATTGCTACACATTTTCGCTATTCGTCACTGATGAAAATCCTATTGAAATCCCTTCAACACTGCGTGACTTAAGAAGGCAGCCAAATCACGTGAGTATTTTATTTGTTATGAGTCCTTTTTCACTAGCTTGACGTAGATATTCAATTTGTGTGTTTTTAGCCGATTAGAATGACTCGTTTGGTTGATTAACGGCCCCGGCCACCACGCGTATCACTAAACACACAGTAAAGAGAATTGAATTGGCTCGAACTTTAGAATACTAATAAGTTCGCCCCCTCCCCAACTTAATCAAAACTAGTTTAGCGTCTAGCGATCAGTTTTCACGTCACCCATTGAATTAAACAAGGGGAACAGCTTTGTGTTTTTGGAGACATTTTATAATACCGTTGAGTTACAGAACTTCATCTTCCGTTCAAAAACCCATTAACAGATTTCCCGAGGTTATTTTTAAGAAAGAAACTGAAACGAAATAACCAAAAGCCGTGTACAGGGTATATAATGAAATTCATATACCCTGAAAATAACTTACCCGGACCTGGAATATCAAGGCTGTTTAGTTGGCCATATTTTCGGCAAAGAAGGTGTAGCTCTAAAAAATACGCGAATTATACGGCAATTTAAAACTTCAACTTCAAATTCTTAGGGCTGTTGAATACGGTGTTGAATACAGTGTTACAAAATACGGTAACATGGTTTAGTGCCAAATTTCATTTTTTATCATTTCACATTTGAAAAATCATAGGTCTTATTACAAGCCAAACTACCGATATTTGAGGGGGGCTGCTGTAGTGCTGTTTCTTGGCAGAGCGATGTAAAAGTTCTCGTCCAGTTATAAGATTTGTGTCATTTCTAGCTTCTGCAAATCAGGTCAAATTTGTAAGCTATGATTTACTTAGTCATACGTGCGATGGAAGTCCTGTATACTTTTCTTGGACGAGTAGATTTGCTCCATGTACTGACTCTAGGTGCGATCTGTTATCTGTGCATACCTTCCTAATGACTGCAAACTTTAATCTATGTTTTTACGAACCTTAGTTATGCAAAGCAAAAAATCCTGGTATTTTCGTGCGTGCATATGACTTCCTGTTTCCGTGTTTTTTAATACAGCCGTTTCGAGAAAAAATGCTTATGTAAAAGCGTTTACATTTGGTGCGAATTTAACTACTAATAAGTGGAATATTCTATAGTATTGTGAAACATTATATTTAAATTTGGTTTTTGTTTTGAAATGAAGATCGAAGGCTTAAGAGGTAAGAGTATTTCTGGAACTAAAACAAAGAAAAACTTAAACCAAATGTTAGTGATTGTCCTGTGACTTGTGACTTGTTTAATGACTCTAATTGATGTTAAATCTCTTCTTTTATAACTATCCTGAAAAATTACTCAATCGGAATTAGCATGTGCAACTTGAGTATTTTGTTAACGAATCCGCGAAATCAAATAAAAACACCGTCACGTGATATAAAAATTAGCACCTTATTTAGATCGCATCGCCATCATTGTCGGTTTGGATTAATCACGTGGTTAAATATAAACGTTTTATAAATACAAATTTGTATACAGAACGATTAAGCAAAATCAACACATCAAACTATTAATTAAAGACAAATAGTTTTAACGACAAAACTTTTTTATTGACGGTAAGACTGCATTTTGTGCTGCATTTCGGTCTACTACTTACACTCTAGAATCTACGTGAGTCTCAAGGCATGAAACGTAACCAAGTTGAGCGAGGACAAAAGTTAGGAAATACACAGGAAACAAAACATTTCTGGGCGATATTAAATAATGCTGCGGTACCCACCCATAGCTTTATAGATGTACACGTTAAACAGTTTCAATATGAGTGGGTGGAAATGGAAAAATGCTCAAGTAAGGTCGTATTGATTTGACTCGATTCCTTCTATCAGCATGAATGTTGATTGTAATCAATTATCTTGATTAAATGCCAAGTGACGGCAGTAAAAACCTTAAAATAAAAGCAAACTTTTTATGTTTCCTAATCCGACTTGCTGTTACAGGGTGTAATGAGTTAATGAATGAAAAAGTTCCAGTGTCTACAATTGTGTGATTTTAGAGTTAATGGAGAGAGTGCTGTCAAAATGCAGAGCCAGAAAACGAGAATTAACAAAGTTCGCGAGAAAGCTCGTGGGACGATTAATTGAAACAGTACAGTTCGTCTGTTCGGATTTAACGGTTTAATACTTTAAAGGCTTTCATATGACATAATAGGGCCGTGCAAATTGCTGCCGATCATTAAAACGCACGAATTTAAGCGGAACCACTTTCTGGTAGTTGCAGTCAATAGGTGTTACTTCTTCTAATCTGTAATGCGTTCAGTGGCCCTTAGTCACGGTTAAGTACGCACTTGGTGTTACAGTCTCTTCGTTATACCTCCATATATTTGTCAATGCCTCGGTTCCCGACAAATTAATCTCTTGCCATTTAATTTTCGAAGGAACCTATGTTGAATTTTAGATTTAGGGCTGAATTAAGGTAACGTAAAACAGCCCCGAGACATAATGATCATACACATGTAAAATTTAGCTTTCCTTTCGTATTTTTCAGGAACTGTTGATTTTTTAAATCTGGGACATATAGGCGAAGTGATGGATATATCTCGTTTGTATGGTTCTGAAATAGTTAAACTTTTAACGACACCCCATAACCATAGCTTACGTCACTTCAACTCACTCAAAAACTTTAGGTTTTAAAATTTTGTAGTTATAACTCATAAAATCTGATCACATCAACTACTATCAGCATTTTTATTGTTTCTTCTCCAGCGTGATCAACACGAGAGGAACCTTTTAAAAAGCTAAGGGAACTTCCAGGTAACCATAAAGCGAAACAAGACAACGTGCCATTTTAACGCACTTTGTCTATATTTTCTAGACGCTTGGGGCCTTGGCAATTAAAATCGACTGTGCTAGAATCGAATGACCACCAGGAAGATGACGCTAAAACAATTTATCGATGTATCAAAATCTTCGTGTCTCCCCAAAACCGGTTTCTATTGTCCAATCGGTTACCTTTCAATTTATGACGATAAACGCCTCGGGACTCGAGTTCGACAATTGAATGAACCGTGCTCGAATCGAAGGCCCACCAATTGAAGATGACACTAAGGCATTTCTTGGATGTATCAATATCATTAGTCTGCGTGTCCCCTCAAAAAAAAGGTTGAAACTAAAAAGGCGTTAACCTTGCAATATCTGAGGACTTCATCTCGACAACCAGTTCCTATGTCGCAACCATACGGAGTTAACAGACGATGTCATACGACAATGACAGAGAAAAAGTAATATCACCGTTACTTCTGAAGAGAGAGAGAGGACATTGCTGTCAAGGTCGTGATCGTCGCGTACTGCATGCAATATTTTAATGTCATTTTGACAGACGATGTACCGTTTAGATGCATATGGATGCGAAGGATTAGCTGGTACAAAGATACGACGCGCTGTATTTCATTTTCATTAATCTCTGATATATTCATATGATGGTAAACAAAAATCTCTTCTAGCCAATACAATCACAACAAGTCTTCAATTGCTTGGCTAAAGGAAGGCATGACCACTGTCGGATCATTAGAACTTTGCTTTTTTTGTCTTTTAAGTGATGAAATGAATCTGATTGATAAAATTTTGGGGTGTCTGTTGCCGTGATGGTTCACCGAATTTCAGCTCAGGCGTGAGTAAGTCACTGTCAGAGTAGTTGCTAAGGTCGAACAAAAAGCAGGGACAACTGACAAATCCAACCAACTGCTATCAAATTCATTAGAGAAAGAAATCAACCAACAGCAACTTGAAGCCCTATGACAATCAAACAACAAACTTACGTAGAATTTGATGAAATTCGGGCGTATTACCTATAGGGGAAGTATTCTTCAAATGCTATAGTTCTTGATTAATAGCGCATTCTCACATCATCACAAAATCAATCGATACAAGAAAATTTAATCTATGTGATCGGTTGGCCTTGGGAGTTATAAAAGTATAAAGTAGATAAACTCAGACAAACACCCAATAGCTTAAACTCAGACAAACACCCAATGGCAATAGCTTAATTATATTACTTTATGGGATATAAATCCATTCGATCTGTTCTCTTATTCTTAAACTTTTATGAATTAACGTCACTATTCAGAGTAAAATGTCACGACATATGAAATGGACTTTTTTGGAATAGGTTTCACTTTGAAAGTTTTGGAGCAAGAATCAGGTGATTTATCTGATTGCAATGGACAGATTTAGGTGTTAATTTTTAAGTTTTGAGACATGAGTACCCGTGTCAAGTGAGCTTTTTAACAGATCACCTTCAAGTCAAAAATACCCAAAGTATAATGCTTCACTTTATACGCTATGCATAATGCGGGATGAAGGGATGGGCGACAGATTTAAAGATTGGAGTGTATTTTTACCGCCGCGCAATTTCTCTAGCAAGCTTGTAGCCATTTTAACATTTCCACGTCAATCCTCAGCTGTGATGCAACTGGAAAATCGCTAATGCTTTACTCCCATGCCGTGGTTTAGCTATTATTTGCAATGTGCCATTGGAGGTTTAAGAATAATTTCTAGAGTGAGCAAGATTTAGGAGTAGGATTCGGACTCTATTCTGCGTTAAAGAGTTGACTGTTTGCCGTTATGGGGCTAGGTTTAGAAAAGTGGAAAATAACTTTTTAAAGCAGCCCATCAATATAGTCAGTACTTATACAAGTATGAAAAAAAAGAATCTCGTTTTAATACTTACTTCTGAATTGAAATATCGCTCTTATAAATTGACTGTTAAAATATTGAAAATTTGACGATACAATCAAATGAATGTTTATGTTAAAAGCAGAAACGTTTTCTTCAAGTTTAACGAAAACGCCTTCAAGATAACAAGGTATATTTATAACGATATTGATAAAGTCTTAACCAACGTTCGAAGTATGATGATGATGAAAACCTTTAACTACTTAAATTTTCTATTTATATTAACAAATAACAATTAATTTCTTTTCCTCAAAAATGATCATGTAAATGTAACCTCCAAACCCTTTGAAAATTGTCATTATCATTCTTGTTACATGGAAAACGATAAGCCTTGTGAGGTTAGAGGGCTCCAATCGGTGATGAAACCCTTCATGAATAAAACCGAGGTTCGAAATACAACATGACCACAGTGCATGTGATGTTTTATATCATACAGACGAACAGAAGTTTACTCTAGTTAAGGTTGAAGCTGACGATATTGTAGTCTCCGTATGGGAAGGTGCTTTTCTGCTCGTCAGCTAATCAATCAAACACTAGAAAGCCACCCTGACTCTTATGAAAAATCTAACGTAAAGTAAAAATAGCAATATTCGTCACGTTCTTTCAGAGTTATGGCGACCAAGGTCCCGTCACATTCTAACTTTCAAGAAAGTACAACACAAGTTCTTATGGGTATGTGGTCACGGAAAAGATGATTGAAAAAGCGTCCACGTTACGCTAACTTAAGTGTGATTTTACATTTAACCTATAGTCTCAAAGTATTAGGAGCGTGTCTGATGTCTGATCCCAACATCTGCATAGAAAATAATAAAGCTATTAAATCTAAATATTTAATCGAAGGCAAATCAGCGCCATATCATACGCTTAATTGTTGGCTGGCTATTTAAAATACCCCGATCACGCTACTCATTATTTGATGCGTTCTACCAGCTAAAGCAGTGGACCCTAGAGTAGAATTATTGTTTGTGCCTCCATCCTCCTGACAACTCACTTGCCAGCTGGGTTAGAGCTAGGATTATTTACGAATCAGTTAGGTCACACAACGTTAACTGACAATAGAAGGAGAGACTTACATGCAAATTGTAGAATAACCGAACACTTGCTGTTGAGCCAGCTGTAAAGCTGCGTGACGTCCTGTTGTAGTGATGTAAGTAATGGTATTGACTATTGAGGATGCGTTTGAACTAACGATTTAAGCTACAAGTTATAGGCAGTATAGGCACAGCACGTGTCTTTTGTACTAATCCCGAATCTCAAGATTTACCAGTGTGTCTGTATCACTATCTGTGAAATTAAAGACCTTATCGCATCAACTGTGTTCAACTATCAGTCACCCACTTGCAACTAATCCTTAGTGTTGGAACAATAAGTAAACAGAAATAGAGAGCTTAAATAAAACGTTTTTGAGCTCACTGGGTTAAAAACTTAGTAGTAGTAAGAAAGAAAAATAGTAGTCACACCGTAGCTAACAATATTAAACTACCTAGTTGCCAAAAAACAGGCCCTTTTTCGGTGAACTTTTCCCTTTTATAAAGAAAATTTCGTGAATGAAAAAATAAAGTCTTCATAGTCTTGAAACACTGGAACAGCAACCCAAATATCTGATACATACTTTGTACAACTATGTTATATGTACTATACACAGACAAAAACGATAGGTTGCCATTTCTAAACGCTCTGCTCTTTTCGGGCCGCCAAATATACGGCGTGTAGGCGGTCAAACAACAAACTAGTTTATTTACTGAGACGCATAATTAAGTGTTCATTAACAAAAAGTCAAAGATGACTCACTGTTTTTAAAGATGATCATTGCCTAGAGAGCATGCTCAACTTTAACCAAAAAACATTGTTCGCGAATAAATTTGATTGGCTCATAAGCCGTAAACATTAGCAGTTTATAGTACTAAAATATTAGGTGTGTTTATATGGAACTAATTATACTGCCATTAACAAGATTTTTGTTTGCCCCTGAAAATATAATTATAAGTAAAAATATATCATTTACTTTCCCTAGTAAAATTGTCTCTCAGAGGGTCATGTAATTTGGTAATATATGTTCACTGTTCAACTTCAATCGCAAGATCCTTGACTAAATGACTAAATGCTTGACTAAATGCTTGACACCTAATCGATTGGTGATATTATATATCTCTGCCTTTGTGGTGACAATGTCTTCAAGATTAAATCAAGCTCACTTTAGCAAGGGGAAAGGGTAATATGGTTACCCTCAAAGCAAGGACATAATAGATTCCCGGATACAGGTATTTAAACATGGAGTTGAAATAAAAATTGGTTTGTAAACCACAACCAAGCGTTCAATCAGAAAATCTAGGACCAAGCGTTCAATCAGAAAATCTAGAACATGAAAGTATATCAATTACTTTCCCTAGTAAAATTGTGGAGCCCACATCCTGGGAACTTGCTAGCTATATCTAGCTTCATACAAAATCAGTAAAACGTCCGGAGCCCACGGCTAGGATGTAATTAGCTCATTACACGATTAAATATCATACATTACATACGTCACGGTCCTCGATACGGATCCATGATTTAGATCTAGGTAGAATTATATGCTACTAAATGTGGTAAAATTTAATTATGCCGTGTTTAATATTACTTAGAATCAAGTTCGACGTAAACGTTTGGCTGCTGGTTCTAGAGCTGCTGACTCTAGAGCTGCTGGTTCTAGCATAGGTGCAAAAAAGTTTTTTTGTGGTCACCCATTTCTTGATCATAGCATAAATTTCTAACCGAAAAATCAGTTTCTAGCCGAAAAAACACATCAATATGTAGACTGAAACATCAGTCTATAACAGAAACATATTTTTTTAACTAAATCATCAGTTCTGAACCGCAAAATAACGCCCAATTTTAAAGCGATAGTTTCAACCGAAAAATTTAAAATTGCAACTGAAATTGAATTTAAATTTTGTTCTTCAGAAAAATTTCGGTTAGAACGATTTTTGATTAAAGTAGGAATCCTACCACCATACAACTTTTTTGCAGTAGTGGGTTCTAGAGCTGTTGGTTCTAGAGCTGCTGGTTCTAAAGCTGCTGGTTCTAGAGCTGCTGGTTCTAGAGCTGCTGTGCTGGTTCTAAAGCTGCTAATTCTAGAGCTGCTGATTCTAGAGCTGCTGGTTCTAGAGCTGCTGATTCTAGAGCTACTGGTTCTAGAGCTGCTGGCCCTAGACTCTAGAGCTGCTTGTTCTAGAGCTGCTGTGTAAAGGTCATTCAGCTAAATCACAGACATAATTATTCTCATCTAAATTGATTATCATTGAAATTTGAATCCACAACCATGCCTAAAAGTATTAATAATGATAGATTTAGGCGGCTAACAAAAAAAACTGAAAAATATTTGAAGTCCTATGGTATAGGATCCACCTAAGGGAGGGTGATAACGGAAATATCATTACACTTCAAATCTGTGATTTCAGAACTTATTGAAAACTTGCTTGCAACAGCCACGACGCGCAGCCTTGCCGTTCAGATTTCCCTGACGTTGCAAAGATGTCAACAGCCTGTGAAAGTGACACTGAAGATACGAGATATTCTTAAACCTGACAATCAAATTATCGATATTCTCACTCTCTATGTACAGCTTCTTCAGCTTGAGGTTTGTGGTATTGTTCAGCCGCATGTTGTCGCTCCTTATTTATCTATTCAATCAACGGTGGATGAAGATTAAAGAAAATGAAATATATAGGTGGTCCTGTGGTGGTTGTTGCAACTGGTCCCGTGACCGCACTAGTGTATGAGACAGTCTTGAAGATGTCTGTGATTGGGAGTGATAATGAGTGCTTTATTTGGGAATGGTCACAATACGACGGTGTATCCAACATTGCTTTCAGTGTCGCGCTTGCGAAGGAAATTGTCGGTACACTTTTATTTATTTATTACAGATTTATAACCTTACAATTATAACCTTATGATAATGACAACTTTGACCAACGGTACCTATCGAAAGTTGGACACGTCAGGAATCCTGCATTTCTGCAACAATCTGCGGCTACATACGCGGAATATAGTTGTATTGTTTTTACAACTTTACTAATATCTTACTATAGCTGCTTGCACTAATTGGCCAGATTTATAGACAGCCTTATCGACCATTATTTGGTCGGAAATTTATAATTTGGCGCTGAAGACCATTGCGCCCATGGCCATAACTAGGCCTTAGTGCGATTAAATAAGGCCAGATCAAATATCAATTAAGGCCCCCCAAGTTACGGCCGGTTGGATTTTTGCCGAACTTAATCTGATTTTTAAGTTGCTTAATGAGGAAGGTGTTATGAGAGAGGTCACAATCTTTTATATTGCATAAATTATTAGCGAATTGATCGATATCTATGCCATGCCTAACTAGTTATTGGTCAATCGCTGTCACATGTTATAATATGAAAAATTTGAGACCTTTTAACAAAAATAAACAATTCGTCAATGTTTATATATTTAATGTTGATGCAGTTTTTTCATCAAGAAGCAGCGGCAAAATTATGAATTTTTGAGGAAAATACGTCACATATTATAGCGCTCATGGCCGGGGAAAACGCGCGACCGGGGAAAAACTCCCAACAGCCCATTATAATAGCCGTCCAAATACAATCCGACCAAATAAATGTGCTAAAAAACAGAACAAATAGAGGTTAAAACAAGGGGAGACCAGGAAACTACATCTGTTAGATCGTTTAAGAGGCGCTCTCTCTCGACGGTTAGAAAATCACACCGCTTACATGTCTTAAAATCTAGACAAACTCTGCAAAGTATAAACTAGCATACGTCTAAGTGCACAATTGTTACCAGGAATTAGAAAGTCGTGCAACTTGGACCAGAGGGGCTTCACTCTGAATATTTCGAGAGGATTTTATATGACTTACTTTATTTAAATGTGTCTTTTAGGGTTATGAGGCCAGATTGTAAACGGGAAACTTCATGCAAGTTTGCCGATTTCGTAGGTTTAAAAAATAATTCGATCAACTAGGGTCCCGGAGCTGTAATCCAGAATTTCCAACGCTGAAGAAAATTGAATGTTTAGTCCTTACTCCTTTTTCCCCCTTCTTTCGTTTTGTTTTTGGTTGAACGTAATTTCTATGTATAAATCTACAGCATTGCTAGCATTATGTGTGGCTCATATTTCTGGCTTTTGTCAAAACCAAAGTCAACATTACAAAATGCAAAAAAGATGAAAATCGTAAAAAAGTCTTTCCTGAGCTAAACTGTTTGCTGTATAGAGCTGGTAGCAGTTTAAAATTGAAATTAAAAATTGACGACGCTGTGAATTGATATTTATGGAGCCCAACCTGGCCACTGGGGTAGGTTTACACTTATCAACTTTAAGTTTCCTAGAACCGTTAATTTCGCAGATTTACTTTTAGTGTTCTAATCTTGAATCTGAAGCATCTATTAATCAAGTGCTATCCAACACATCTTTAGTTTGAGGCAAATCTTCAAGGTAAGGCAAATCTCTAAAACTTATAATGGGGGTCAAGCTCTGGTAGTGTTAAGTTTAACAATACAAAAATGGTACAATGGTGCAAGGATCGTTCGAAGATTTTACATAGAGCATTGCACAAATATAAAAATTCCGTGATAATATTACCATATTACTATATTAGCATTTGTGTATTTAGAAATTCTATGCGTTTGCAAATTATTACAAAAGTTAACGTAAATAATTAAACAAAGAATCATTATGCATACAAACATTCTTGACGTCAACTATTGTACTAAATAAAGCCACAACTGCGAGCCGACACTCGACCTAGGTACTTATTGTTGCTGCAAAGAAAGCAGCCTCCTATACACACCTCCAATTTCGAGAATCGCAAGTAGTAGGATGAGTTACATGGCCAGTAATTACTTGTCGTGTCGCGAACTAACATAATGCGAAGGATGATCCATTAAATTTTAAGATTTTGATGAGGGTAAGGACCTAGAAGGCTTCCAGAATCCAGACAACCACCGTTATGACAATGAATCGTACAATCTGATTATGTTTGGCTAGAAATTATTTTCGATTCAGCTCATTATTTTGTACTTTGTAGAAGCTACACGAGGAAATGTCTGAAGTTAAACCCTGAAAATAGGCCCGTCGTATTTGCGGCAAAATGATACTCGAATACTTTCTCACAGATCCATTTAGTATTACAAACGGGTATATGACGCTGCGGCGGAGGACGCTACGGCGGAGGACACTACGGCGGAGCTTTCCAGAAAGGGGTGGATGCTACGGCGAAACCACCAGATACTCACATAAGCATGGACGCTGCGGCGGAGATACGGCGGAATCCTTGAGTAACAACTTATATAAAGCAATTTCGTTTCCAGTCACAATTGAGGCACATTCAAATTCTTAAAAATACAATAAATCAAATTCAAAGAAAATACTCTTTGACCTTTTTCTCTAAATTGTTACTGGACCGGTGAACAGATTGTTCCCGTAGTGTCCTCCGCCGTAGTGTCCTCCGCCGTAGCGTCCACCGCCGTAGTGTCCTCCGCTTCAGCGTCCTCCGCCGTAGTGTCCACCGCCGTAGCGTCCTCCGCCGTAGCGTCCTCCGCTTCAGCGTCCGGTCCCCTTACAAACGCAGCTGTTGGGCCCAGGATTTTACATGGACGTTTTACGATTCGTCAACCGTTAGTGCAATGCTTGAGTAAGGAATACTAATTTACTAGATTATTGGAATTGTGACGGTTTCCTTTAAATTTGTCTGACAGTCTGTGACGGAATAAGATTGGACGATGGCATCTGAAGCTTTAATAAATCCATTTTGTCGGGTGGATTGTTATGGACTACCAGTATTTGCACTTGAGTCGAACGGTTTCAATCAAATTTTGATGATCTATAAACGGTAAGCCTGAGCCCTGATATTCTGTTAATATTCACACTTGAGTTTTAGGTTTCCGTGCGTCACTGAGCGTCTGATACTGACTGTGAGTGATCTCGATTAATGATCGTGCTGCGTATGGTATGACTTACAAAAATAATCTAATAGTGTACAGCGCGCACCCTCCCGACACATTTTATTCTCGAAGACATTTCATTTGCTTCAAATGAGGGTTGGACTAAGTCAGACAAAATCAAATAGAATGGGTATGGTAACTTAGCTATCTGACAGGGAATCCAGGTCTACTCCAATCAGCAAAATTAATTGAGCAGAAAACTGGCAACTTATTTCGAACAGATTAAGAGTCACACTTTAAATCTGCCCCCTTCGGACTTGGGGAGCATTTTGAGAAGGAGTTTTTCCCTGGGCCCGGCCGCGCTTGCCATCCCTACAAGTATAATTTATATACGGGAACCATTTTCCGTGTAAATTATGAAGCTCTTACATTAACAGAAAATGAACGGTTGTGGTTACTGAATGTCTATCTCAAAAATACAAATCTATGATGGTTTATCAGAGTTCAAGAAAGTATTCTTATTATAATAATAGTTGTAAACAGTAGTTTCAATGGTACAGTATATCACTCGTCACCCACAGTTCGCTAGTATTATAACATTCGCCTGGCGATATTGTGTTACTATTGACTACAGCGCCCCTTGAGAATCAGAGTTTATCACAACATTAATCATATTCAAAACAATCAGATTAATACAATGGCATTTCTCTAAGATAGCATACTTTCCTGAACTAGGTTTTTCAAAAGTTGGTGAAACAGTCCTTAAAAACTTTGTCTCCAATAAGTGTTAACCCTACCCAAAATGCAAATGTACAACTGCTCCATCTTTAATCTATCACGACAAGAAAACAGAGTATTTCTGGACACAGCTGCACTGGTTATGGTGTTGAGCAACACAACGTCGCTCCAATGAGTCTGATACTCCTACTTCCCCGGTTTAATTTTCATACTAATCGAGAGCGCGTTTAATTTGAAATGGCGTGGGGATTAATACTAAATACCCGACTGGCTCGGGCCAAAACCCGGAGTTTGAGCTAGAAGGACAATTTAATCACCGGTTGGAATGGAATTCAAAGAGAAATACTTTAAGTTTAGTACTGGTCTCGGATAGCTGGATTTAAAGCTTGGTTATGCACTAGCAGATCTGCCAATTATTATTTGACGTTTTAAAGTTTGCCTAATTTGATTGACTGGGGAAAATAAAGCACGTGCTCTTTAACGTCATACATTCTATCGAGGGGTGATTCGCGGAGCCGTCGTATCGTTGTCTGACTTTTTCCTACCCTCGGAAGCAAATACATCGAGAGGATGGGCGTCAGTAAGATCGTATCTGGTATCGTCGCGAAATTGCGATCGGATCATGTGGGAAAGGAATAATTGTTTTCTGTTACAATCTAGTTCAGAAGTATGGACTTATCCGAGAGAGGGTTCCAGGGATACCGAATTTCTCTTTCTCGTGAGCAAAATCACAAACAAAAATTGGTTTAAAAATTACAGAACATGAATATGTTGCAGATTTTTTATCTTCTTTAATATGCTAATATAGCTCCACCCTGGAGGCAAAAGTTATCGTTATTTAAGATATTCTCGGGGGACCTCTTAACAGCTGAAAATATCCCTTTGTTTGACGCTCGCCCAAGAACCGATGGAAAAAACAGAATCTAGAATTCCTCGATGAAAAATCCAAACACACTAACTCAGGGTGGGGTATTAAATGCTCGGAGCTATGATTTTATTGAATTAACAATTAGCTAGTTATCCGCGGTCTTAAGTTTAACCACATTGTAACATAACTGGAGAAGTAAAGCAGGTTTTCATATTGAACCATACTCCTGAACCATACTCCAGACAACTCACAATATTAATGCTGCTAAACCTAAACACGTAATTTTCGAGTTAATGGAATTTTGAGACATTTGCTGTTTGGGGAGGGGTTCTTTTAGAGTAATAGTTAATCATGGTTACTTAATGTCTCGCATTCGAGCCGAAATTTATATTTCTAATGCCCGATAATCTGATATTATAGCGGTATCAAATATTCGGCATTAGAATCGGTGGTGCATTCATGGCGGGAAGTATGCAGAAAACCACCGTATGTTTTGATGATGGTTGGTATATTGTTATTTGTGAATATCGTAGATTAGCAATAAATTAATTGATTTTGTTGTTGTGTCGCACTGTTATCTCATACTTATTTTAATTCGGACACTCCAACAGCCACATGTTACACAAGTGTAACGGCCAATTACAGGAGGCCGAATGTACAATTATACATACACGCCAGTGACGGTTAAGGTAGTGTGTACCATACTTTTATCGCCCGAGACTTCGCTGCAATGGGCAGCTACTCATTTAACCCTCAATCACGGTTTCCCGATCATTCGGCTGAGTCGACCGAAGAAGGTTGCATAGGCAAATGCCCTTAGCGCACTTCTCTAGGACTGGCGGAAATGGGATTTGAACCCCCGACCTCCTGCGTGGGAGCCGAGAAGGAAACCACTACACCACCAGCCCATGTGACATGTGATATTGTGATCAGCAGATCATAGCTTACTTCAGTTCTCATCGCAGGTCTACCGCTGTCAAATGATACGATATAATATGTGACACCTCCCCACGATTATGAATAACGTTCTTCATGTAATGCTCTGATGGCACTGAGGCTACAAAAGCAAGCCGTTGGTGGCTCTGATGGCACTGAGGCTACAAAAGCAAGCCGTTGGTGGTTATAAATCTTACTAGGTGTTAATTATACACAGCTGTAAACATAAAAAATGAATTTTTAGAAATCAAGCAACTTTGGAGTAGAGGTGAGTACTTGAATTCGCAGTGCAAGTCTGGTTGGGATGTAATTGTAACTTAGTGTAACGCTTTACTTAGGGGTCGTTCACATATGACGTCAGTCAAATTTTCGATAATTTTTAACCCCCCCCCCCTCTGTCATCATTCGTCATCATGACAACCCCCCCTCTCCTAAATGTCAGAGGTAAATTACCATAATGAAATTATAACAGTCGGAACCCCCCCCCCCCCCTACTTCATGTAAAAAACTTGAATATTTGGTCCCTTAATTTGCAGTCATTTTTGAAATTTCACCAGGTTTTTGAATCGTAATTTTAACTTGACAATTTTCCTTCGATTTAGTAAAATTCTGATAAAAATATTTTTAAAAATCAAAAAATTTTCAAAAAAAATCCTATAAATCCTAAAAAAGTAAAAAGTTTTGATGACATTATCATTGGCCAAACCCTCCTCCCCCCACTTCATCAATCGTCATCATTTGGAAACCCCCTCCCCCTCTAGGTGATGACGTCATATGTGAACGACCCCTTAGTGTTACGCTCTACTTTCGTTTTGTAGTTTAAGGTGATACAAAAATGTTGAACTTCTATTCTACAACCGTAAAAGTCATAGCTTTACTTCAACGCATGACTATTGATTGATTTTACCTGAATCTGTCGGTACATATTTACTATCGAAAATTGAAACGCTCAAATTTACAAACAATATAAGTATAAATTTAAAAGGTGGATTAGACAATCATAACTCAATGAGCAAATTCGTCAAAATCATAAATACTTCATGTCGACTAAACGGCATAATCAAATCGCTTTAAAAATAATCTCAAATTTATTAAACCTATCAAATCATCAATTTCATTAAGGATTACGCAATAAGCTGCTTGTATGATATATGAACCTTTATCCATCAAAACCCCCCTAAAACTCAACTTTATATGTGCCCAAATAGTCATCGTTAAGGTTAAGTACGTCAAACAGCCAATCTCGCATCATCGTGTAGAGATGACGTCGGGTGTGTATGCCGCTCAGGGAATGAGCTCGATCTGAAAGTTGATTGTTCCGGTCAAATCATCATTCATTGCTCTGATTGCTTATGTAAATTGCTTAACCACATGTTTCTCAATTTAATGATGGCCAAGCAATCAGAAGTT
Source organism: Mnemiopsis leidyi (assembly GCA_000226015.1). NCBI lineage: Eukaryota > Metazoa > Ctenophora > Tentaculata > Lobata > Bolinopsidae > Mnemiopsis > Mnemiopsis leidyi. The sequence continues at coordinate 194,708 of JH155985.1, forward strand.
TGTTCCGTAGAAAATTCTTATGATTACATTTACTTAAGTCATAGTCGCAGATTGTACATACGCGCCTGAGAGATATAAGTACAGCTTTGGAATTGCGTTGAGAGAATTAACCAAATTAAGGGAGTTTATGCCTTTATGGCTATAACTGACTAAATGAGCGATGAAGTGGCTAATACGCTAAATTTGTTTTTGACTTACTGAAGTGACTGACTGAAGTGACTGACTGAAGTGACTGACTGAAGTGGCTGACTGACTGACTGACTGACTGACTGACTGACTGACTGACTGACTGACTGACTGACTGACTGACTGACTGACTGACTGACTGACTGACTGACTGACTGACTGACTGACTGACTGACTGACTGACTGACTGACTGACT
>JH155985.1:199389-211730 GCA_000226015.1 Mnemiopsis leidyi
GTAAATAGTAAACAGTGAACTGTGGTCTGATTCGGTAGTCGGTAGATATACAAATACAATATAATTATACATTATGGAGTGGTAAAGTTGCATTGTATAACTATGGCGCGGTAAATATATACATTATACCGCGGTAAATATACATTATACCGCGGTAAATATACATTATACCGCGGTAAATGTACATTATACCGCGGTAAATATACATTATACCGCGGTAAATATACATTATACCGCGGTAAATATACATTATACCGCGGTAAATGTACATTATACCGCGGTAAATATACATTATATTATACCGCGGTAAATATACATTGTTTAACGTGGTAAATATACATTGTTTAACGTGGTAAATATATCTCGGTACATCTTCAATATGCCTTCAATATGCAGACAAATAGCTCAAGTTTTACTTACCACTGTATGCCCATTGGGAGCAAAGCCGCAGTACTGTATTTCACTTTTCGGTTCATTTTCAGGATTAGTGTTGACAGTGACGTTAGGGCGTACACCATCAGGACCAACTGTGTCACTCCTGTCGTTAATTTAGAATTGAGTCAAAAACTAAATTGATCCATACATAACAATGTCATATGGTCCAGATAGACTGATGTATAATGTAGGTTAAAAATGTTTTCAACTTGAATCGAATTGCTCTTTCTTTAAAGGTTTGAATTCAAACACTGCGATCCGCAGAAGCCTACTGGCTAAAAAGAGCTGTCCCCAGAAATAATATTTTAGTTTTTACTCAAGTCACGATTTAACGTCAATGTAAAAAAATCTGTCAGATTAATCCTCATAGAGTACAATAAAAGTCCATACAATATTCCACGAACAATCATGGCAAGCTATTTAGGAGAAGTTAGATTTCTCCGTAAATTGGTAGAAAAGTCAAAAGCCCAGACATTAAAGTCAGAATACGATGTTTAAACACGTATCATGTATATAAACGTTTGTTTTGGACTTAGGTGTGTACTTACAATTTTATCAACCAGTAGTTGGCATAGAAGGAATGTCGATATTTGGCTCGTGTTATTTGATACAGAATGGCGTATTCCTCATCTGGTGAGATGTCGAAATCCAAACCATACTGAAAATTGTTAAATTGTTTTGAACGTTTTGTCACTGTAACTTAATATGCTATAAGCTATTTTGCAAATCAGTTCAGTTCTGGCCAGTTAGCGATAATAATAATAGTATAATACACCTTGTATTTCTAACCCTAAGCCGCCACAGCCCACATTGCATGTCCTAAAATTCGATATTGCCATTATTTTGTAATATCCTAAAAAGGATAAATTCTCACCAATTCACGGATATCAAAGTATTTCTTCTTCTTTTCTCCACTTGTAATGTTTACTTTATAGAATCCATACTCATCCGTTTGATAAGCGTCATGGCCTGATTCGAAAAATGACGTCACGTTTTTGTATATATATGTATAACGATAAATTATAAAGTCATCATGAATCATGAGTTATAATTATAGATTGAGCATCATTCACATTGTCATTGAAATTTTGAACCTTAGAGACATACTGACATAGAGCAGTCGAAGTTTTACTATGGAAATATGTCTTTCACAATTGCAATCATCATACGCTACCATGTTTGGATCTATAGATAAGAAACTTATCGATGATATCTAGATTTCTCCAAAACAAAACCTATAAGTTTAAGAAAGAATAACAAACACCTGATTTAGACCAGTGCACTCCCGCATACTTTGGAGCTAACGTTTGGTTAAAGATGTCCTCCCACTGAATGTACTTTTTTCCGTTTCCTCCGGAGTCTCCCAAATTCAACGATCTGCAGTCTAGAGAAGTGCTGGTTACGATGTGGTCATGATGGTGATGTGTGGTGATGATATTCGGAAACGGGAAAGAAGAAAATTGCATTGGTTGTCAGAGGAGAAAAGAGCAGAAATACCTTGGATAATATGTTACCAACCCCTGTTTTTACATTACAGATCTACTATTGTTATGAAAGTACATTTGATCCTGTAAAGATTATTACTTATCTAGATTTCCTACCTTCGCAAATAGCAGAAGAACCCAAGAATAGAGCATGAAATGAGAGCACCACCAAAAGTAGCATCACCAGAAAAGCTGTTACTCGTTTTATCCCCAACCCAATACTTTCAGAGGAGGTAAGCGAAGTGAGATAACGTTGTATTAAATCAATCAACAAGGAAAAAGGCATGAATTTGCGAGGGTTATAGACTGAAGGATGGGAGGAAAATCCAATAACAAAACCGTGCATGTACGATCCGAAACGATCACCGGCGCAGGAAGTTGGCAATGCTCGTAATTGTATGGTTGTGTTTGGTATGAGTTACTATGGTCGATAGAACCCAATTAAGTTAATAGCTATATCAACTCATGGTAGTCTTAGCCAGAGGTTTAGTAATAGCTGCAGTAGTAGCCAGTATAGTTAGGCCGAAATGAATTGCAGTATTTTAAGAAGGTTCTTCCATTTGCATTGTTCGCAGAGGCAATGAAACGATCAGCTAAATTATTGTAGAAATATTTTCTTCATGATCTACTTTGGCATTGTCACTCAAATTATTTGTATAATTCAACTTCAGTTGTATTACTTTGCTAATTTTTCAGTAAAATTAATATAGTAATTACACCGTAGTAATACCACTGGAGTGGTATTACTTTAGTAATACCATTATAGTAATTACACTCCAGTGGTATTACTAATTCATATCCCGAAATCGACCTTAAAACGCGATTCTAACCAATTTTTTCTGCTTTGGACAGTTAAGTTAAGTACAGTGCGTGCCAAAATTAACTGCCGACGTTGTTTCAATGTGTATCTAGGTCCATGTGGTCGATATTTTTGAAATCACATTCAGGCCAATTTTCTGTAAAAATTTCTGCATTTTTAGGTCTTTTAAGGCCCAAGAGTCCCAATATAGGTAATTCTAAATGTAATTCGCCCACCTTTTTGTTGACAAAAGGGTTCGATGGGGTGACAAAAAATTTCAAGTAAATATCTCTACTTCAAGAATTGGAAGAGAAGTATAGCCAAATCACGCATTTTTACTGGTTAAGCCTCTGTAGTCTATTAGGAACAATTTTTCCCAGCCAAAATCAAGTATAGTAGCTAGTTGTCAAAAGCTATGTCTATGGACTTACAGCAAAACTTTTAGCAGGATATCTTGAGATATGACCTAACTACGTCGGCGTCCTATTTTCAGTAACGACAAGCACACATAACGACGTCATCAAAATACGGCCCTCTGTTGTCAAACCAAACAGATACTAAAATCTAAGAACAGATAACTTGAACTTTGGTCTGTCTGCCGACACATTAACAGGCGCCTCTATGCTCCGACCCTCAGGGCTCCTTCCCTGTAATTGGTAGGGATATGACACGTGACAGTAGACATGGTTACCTATTGGTTGCGGGGCTCTAGGCTCTCAATATATTCGGGCTGGATTAAGTTAACAATCCACTTTATCGTTTGCAAATCATCAGTAAGATAGGGGGCTCTCAAATGTTTGATAATTTCCCTGATATTAAACGGTTTGGATAAGTGAACAATTGGGCAAAACTGTGCCTTACGTGGACTAAACTAGTAAAAATAAAATGCTTTACTTTTCCTCTTTCAATTCTTGAGAGCTTGGGATATTTACCTGAAATTTTTCATTTTACACCAGCTGTTATTAACAAAGCAGTTGAATAATACAGTAATACCACTATTGGTATTGCAATTACCATACGTAATTCCACTCGCAAGCTCGTGAAATTACTTCAATAAATCCACTCGCAAGCTCGTGAATCTATTGCATGAATACCACTCGCAAGCTCGTGGTATTAATATGGTAATTGCACTATACCAATAGTGGTATTACCGTATATAATTATAGTAGTGTTTAAAGTATTAAAACGGATGATTCACTATTACAAAACAGCGTCTGATAGAATGATGGCGAATAAGTGACGTATATAACTGTAACGGAAGAATTCGTCAATAATTGTGGAAGTACACAATAACCAAAATTAAAAGAGGGAGTACCGTTAATTACTGCTAGTGCTAACATTCTTCTTACAGGCTTTATAATTACCACACCCGGTCAATTAGGTAATTACCTATCGTCAACACTGCGAGCTACTACACTTAAATAGTTGAACTATGTCTATAGCACCCCAACTGTTTGGTGTCGGGTTGAACTTAAAATATGGCCGTTTCAAAATTCGGCTAGTTGAACACTTACAAAAAGCAAAAATAAGAAGAGACGTGATAAATTTGCCTCAAAAATTCCGGAGTTCAGATGATCTAATATCTATATGTTGCAGTTCAAAATTGAAAGATTAAAAATAAAAACAAACATTGGCGCGGTAACGACAACAAAATTAAACAAAATGATATCCGATACAAAATTCTTTAAGACAGTGCAGTGCAGCTATCTGTGAACACTGGGTCACTGTCAGTATCTTGTAGCAACTAGCAAGATGATCACACCTGAGTTTTAACTACCACACACGTAACTCATGATAAAATGTTCAACTATTTATCGACTACCGTCTATTACTGCTGAAGGTAAAGTCTTAATGTCTCACAGTTTACAACTATTGTTTTTTGGATTCATGGAAATTTATTTCGATCATCTAATATTCTGTATTAAGTTAGTTAAAGAAGAGTAAAAACAGGAGATCCCAGGAGATATACGAGTTCACCGTCAAAAGAAACATTTTACTATGCCGTCAGTCCACTGAACAATGTCCTTATAAAGAGATCATTTAGTATATTGTATGTTGTATACTTTAAATTATGTGTGTAAGAGATATTGAACATGCGTTATGGCACTATGGCGAAATAGAGTGAAAGATTAAAGGGTTTTTTGAAGCTGCTTTTAAGTTATTTTAATTTGATCATTAAGACATTAAAATTCCAAACGAATCGAGAAAGATACATCGTGCAAAGACATAATTGCATAAGATTATAATATGCTGAACACGAAATGAATACGTCTTAAACGATAAGGAATTTCAATAAACAAAGTTAGATAAGATGTACCGAAGGAGGAAAACTCGAACATCTAGGTATTGAGTTTCATACAGTAAAAATAAAATATAAGGTCGTCCATTCAAAATTTGAGTGCAGGGAGGCTTAATGAAACCTGACTCGGCTAACCACTTATTAGATAAAATGATAAAAACCTTCATGCACAAAGTCGGGTAGAGAAGAAATTATCTTACCAACAACAAAATTAGCGAGAAAATGTGGCGGAAAATTGAATCCTGGTCCAGGACAATTTACATCATCTAATCAGAAAATCAGGACCGTGTTTGTTAGTGTGACCTACGGATATACAATTTCTGTTTTTTATTAACACGGTCAATCTTCACTGTGCAGAAATTCTGCAGACGTAGATAATCAATGGTGATAAAAACGTCCAATGTATTGATTAATTTTTCCTGCACTGGACCTGCGATTACAATCGCGAGTAAATGATTTGTCTAAAATCGAGGCACTTTGAGAGGCTGTGAGTACAAGCTTTGCCGGATGCAGCACATTCATCAATTTCACCTGGCTCAAGTGTGCTGCTCAGTACAATGTCATCAGGAAATTCTACTTTTCAATACTGAATGACATGAATGAATATCGGAAATATAGCCACTAGCCAGTATAAGTGTAGCCACCTCAAGAGAAAAGGTGCCAGTATTATCGCTAGTAGTAGTATTATATCACATGATCGAGGCAAATCGCTTATTATTAGAAAATGAGAAATGGAGCACCGAGGAATTGTATCGTAACGTTGTATCATAACGCTGTATCGTATAACGTTGTATCATAACGTTGTATCATAACGTTGTATCATAACGTTGTATCATAACGTTGTATCATAACGTTGTATCATAACGTTGTATCATAAGTCATAACGTTGTCTGGCCTGCAGCGGCGAAATTCATTTCGAATCTGAAAATTGGCCGCGACGTGAGACAAGTAATATACGAATACCTTTTACCGACTTACCGTCCCTTGTCCGTTTTCAGCTTTGCGATAATATCGGGACAAAATGAACTTCAATACGGACAAAAACGAAGAATATGTTTCAAACTTTATTAAATTTTGAATCATATTTTTCGTTTTTGTCCGTATCAAAGTTCATTTTGTGTATGAATTTTAATAATGGGAGTTTAAGTTCCAAAGACTAGTCTTATCTGTAGCTGACGTAGTGTCGTCACTCGTCTGTAATATCAAGATTGAACAAGGTCAACTACTCATATTCTAGTCGGATTATATGTGTGTTGCCAGGGCTGGCTTCAAAAACTTGACCGCGACAACTACAAGGAATAGGAGATCGACAAATAATACTTGACCTATTGTTACTATTGGTCGTCACTCGTCCCCCCAAAATCACACCTTCATAGTGCTTCGCTTAGTCAATAAAGACACCGTGGTTGTTATGAATGGAAACTAAAAGACAAGTATCCAGGTATATGAATGGTCGGTGGGGATCACTTTAACACAGTGCCCCTCAGTAATCCATCCTGTCACTTCAAAATATATTGAAATGTTAGGTAAAATGTTAAAGACATCTAAAAGCCCCATCAGTGGTCACATGTTACAAACCATTACTGTATCTTCTATCCACGTCATTAACTTAAAGGCTGCGTAGGACAACCAATAACAATGCTTGAGCGCCGAATAGAATTGCTCAAACAATGTTTCTGAAGTGCTAACAATCCACAAAAGATGAAACGTAGAATAGAATCCCACAACGAATCCAACATCTCTATTATTTACCAGAAAATAGTATCAGCGTGATAGACTCATGTGCACATTTGATAGTGACAAAGACTTAAGTCGTTAAGATATGTCGTTAAGAACCCAAAGCCTACACTAACAGAATCGAGGGATTTTCTTCCTCTAGGTAGTCGTCAGAACTACTGGTCAGTAATGATTACAAAATCGTCACCACCTAAGAGCAGTGGCGTAACGTTTTAACTTTAGCCAATATAGCGCCCCTCGGCGGTAAAAAGGCGTCACCAAACACGCGATTTCGCTAGACGCGCAGTTAAACTTAATGTTGCAAAATTGACCAATATTTTTTCCCACTTTTGTATTTTCTACCCTTTAGTTAGGATTTTCGTGCTGTAATAAATAAAAGTATCTGTGCCTCTCGTTAGGAAGATGATATTTTGAATTCTTTTCATTACCAGGGAAAATTTTCTTTCCCTGGCATATCGATACTGTGGCATCAATATGAATAAGGGGAAATTTTTTCCTGAAAATACACGGCCATATTTTTGTAGTTCGTAGTAATAAACAGGCACGAAACAAGTGGGTTTTCAAGTCCATGTACATATTCTCACTATAATGTATGGGTTACAATTGTTTTCGATATTTCAAACCAACAGTTTTGAAATTTTAATGATGTGGCCCAAAAATTAAATGCGATAGTGAGTTTGACCTTAAATCATGGTTTTGATTGACTAAGTAAATCACTATACATCGTTTGTGCAAAGCGGTAATTACTATCATTTGAAGCGGTTCAAACATTAAACATTAAAACAACATACAAGCGATAACTGATTATCTTTTGTGATGTTATTATTATTAAGAGCTATTGATTATCTGCCCCATTATAGTTGTCTGGTAATCCGGAATAGGTTTTATTTGTTGATGATTTTCGTTAAAGAGGTATATTTATAATTACGACGCGATACCTTAATCGTTACAAATTTTCGTAAAAGACATTGAAGACTGGGCGTGTAAAATTAGATTTGTCGGCTGCAGTGGGTCAGTCATTATATACATATGATGACTAATAGCGATACCGTGAGTAGATTCGCTGATTTAACAGTGTTCAGTTCGAGTGCAACTTCATTCGCACTCGGTTTTCCTCAAGCGATTAATTGTAGTTATTGCTCGAGGCGAAGGTCGTTGATTTAGGATTCACCCTTTTAAGTGGTGCAATTGAAAAAGATGTTTGATAGGTGAGATTTCAGGTAGAACCTTTTATTTCCCAAACAGCAATTGAACAAATCAAAGAAAAATTTCGTAACAGAGCGCAATTACTTTTTATAATTACACAAATCAAATACACAATTAAATACCGAGCAAACCCTCAACATTCAAATTTATGTACTTCATATTTACTCCTTTTATTATATGGCGAAAACCGAAGTACTGTGTATCAAAAATATACAGTCTATGTCTCCAAGTTCAGATTAGAAGCTTATTACAGTAGTAACAGTGTTACAGATCGGACAAAATTGTGTTATCAGGCAAACTAAATGTATTCATTTATCAACTACTTATCCTTCAACTATTTAAGTTCTAATTTGAATAAATTCAATTGTCAGAAAATTGAAAAGAGCGTACTTTACACGTTTTTCCATGTGGTTATACTTATGCATAAAAAGAGTTCTTTTTAGCAATAGGACCAGCCTAGTATAATTTGCGATAACCATAATGGTGAGTATGTAAATGTTGCGTTTAACGGTAAAATCGATTTTCAATGTCGCTAAAAATAGGTAATATTTGCATGTCTTGGATACGATAGAGCTTGTTAGTTGGTATTGCCATCAATTACCAGAAGGGAAACTTTCGGTAAACTTTGTGAGGGGTACGAACTTTAAACGTTTAACAAGTTAACCTGGCTTGCTGCTAGAATTATTAACAGATAGTTATCAAAAAAAATTATGCTATTTTCTTCCACAGCCACGGATTTAACTTAAAGTGTAGATCAAAAAGATTGCATGCTGAGGAATTACAAATACAACTGCGAAAAGGCTCAGAACAAGACAACGTCCTTTAAATCTGAACACAAAACTTTTTCAACATAAAAAAGGACATCTGTTAACTCTAACAAAATAAAACACACTAATTGCGCGGGTTTGGCGGAATCTAACATTGAAAGTAGAGACACGCGCGTACAAAAATAACCCGAATACACAGTAGGATAAGCACAACCATTTCAATGCAATTAAATTTCAATTCAGTAAGCCTGTTGACACTCCTTTGACGATTTTCCATTTAAAGTGTTTCGCATAGAGTTTTCTCAAATAGTCCCGATCCTGGTCAAATTCAACAGTTCTTTGGTGAGGTTGGTTATAGCAGGGAGTAAACAGGGTAGTCCTGGCTTCGAATTTAAGTATAAAACTTCTAAAATGTTTTAAACGCGAACAACGTTTACAACAATAAAAAACGACCTTATTAAAAACTTCGAGCCCAAATTTTACGAGACGGTTTGCACTATAATTAAAATTAGTGCATTGAATTTATTACAACTACGAATGACAAATGACCCGGCGGTCTCCCGAAAATTCGTTGACAAAAGTGTTTCTGTTGCTCTTTAACAAGCAGAAAAGAAGGGATATTTGTCTTGAAAACGTTGAATAAAATTGGATCCTCGGTTACTTTTTCCGTCTCCTCTCCTCTCTATCCTTAACAATGGCATTTGCACTAACTGTAATGGCGATTTCTTGTCTTCCAATGCTTGACATAGATTGAGAATCTGAAATATGACATCGTTATACCTTTGGTGATAGAATTTTGAATGACCAAAAAAACAGAAATCTGCATCTGGTTGTGTTTGTTAGATCACGATTTGTCTGTTAAACTAGAACTGTCAACTGCAGATAATGCAGTAGTGAAGTACTAACCTGACCACGCATTACTGATGCTTGTCTTTCGAACAAATTTTTATCAAAACCTTTATCGTGCTGAAATGTTTCGTTGAATATGAGTTTCTCCAAATTATTCTGTAGGAATTATTCTGGGAAGGCTGGAACAGTTTTACCGTCTTAATGACGTTTGTACGTTATAGTAAAATTTGAGGAAATTGTTAAATGCCTAGATACTAACTTTAAATACGTTGTATAGCTCGTCAATGACTTCTTGCACGAGGTCTAGATCCTTCAATTTGTTTAGAATAAGGTCTTTGGTGTGGTCAGAAAAGGGAACGCTTGCATATGGTAACCACGCCCAATAATATGGATCTAAGGTGATTAGTTTTCTTATACATCAATATACAAATCAATATTTACATCAATACATACATCAATATATTTCAATTTATTGCAGTATTGCAAGATAAAACTCAGACCATCAAACAAACCAACTGTGTCAATTTAGGGGTGAATGATGACAAACTAAAACAGAAGCAAATATTAAACGCCAGTAAGTCGTTGTTTGAAAATCATCCAAAACAGCTGAAACTTACACGCTCTCCATTCATCCGGGTGTTTAAAGGGAAAAGCAAGGCCGTTATCGATCGCGGCTACATAGATGCACTCCTCTGGGTCGTCTGCCTTTTCTTTGTCGTACTTTATCAGCCAGTTGTCATTGCCTCGATCTGAAATAGATGTGTTAGAATGAAACAGTAGCTTATGCTATTGTAGTTGAAATTTATCTAGATACCGTAAAAGTGGGATATACGCAACAGTTGTAATTATTCTAAAATGTTTTTTTCTAGATAGGATAAACCTTTCTGGGCAGTGGATACGAATGAGCCGTTTTATAGCTTTGGCCGGAAGTATCGAACATTTTACAGCTGAACTAAACAAATAAATAGACTTCCAGACGTGATTTAGTGAGGCATTAATATAAAGCAGGAGCGCGCGTTCTAGATAAGTCGTGCAGAATCACGAATAGCGCGAAAAAGTCTGACAAAGAGAATTGTGTTCGCGCGTTCCATACAACCCGGCAAGAAGACCTTTTTCTCAGGAAGTAAAGCTTCAGGGGTTCTCATCATTAGGCCGAATGGAAATGTGTACATGGTACATCGAGGAATGAACAATAAATAGACAATTTAAAGAATCTTACTTTAGACTGAGAACAAAATATATACGCGAACATGATGATTCGTTAGTTTGACAAACGTAGCAAAATTAGATCAGCCTATTAGGTGTTGGGTAATACAAAGTAAATAAGTAATAATACATTCCAGAATTTTACATATGCTAGGATCACCAAACGACTGTGCTATATTGCCATTCTACCCAAGATTCGTTACATCCGAATACTGAACGTAACATGATACCCAGAACACTTAACTGACCAGTATTCCTGATAATGTAATCCAGACAGACAAGTCTCTCAAACAGGTGTTGGAAGTGTTTTTGGACTTCGGGTGGCAGTGGCTCCTCTTGAAACCGCCTTATCCAGAAGTCAGCGTCTTTAAACCCGTTAACGAACACTTGGAACGATCCTATCTGTAATATTGGCACGTGTTAAATCCATATAATGGTTTCGTTACCAAACTGTGTACGCAGTGTGGTCTAGCACACCAGCAACCGTGTATTTTTCGAAAATACTTGAGAGATAATGCAGACACTGTAGTATTGATGTATAGATGTATGATGTATAGATGTATGGTGAATATGCAAGGAACCCCACAAGTTTCAAATGTATGGGGTGTACACGTACACGTTTACTTCAGCAAGATCTTATGATTGGTTGTTCTACACAATCATTAGTTACACTATCGGTTTCCGCGAAATTTGAAACTATTCATATCCAGAAAAATACTTTCTATGGTCGGAAAGTTGGTCCATTATAAATAATGGGGAAATATGGAGAGAAGCTATTGGTAAACGTGCAAAGCTGATCATGATTTATGTAGAAATATAAGTAGCTGGTATTGTTCTACGGAAATTCTTGTTGCCTGTATTTATCATAAAGAAGTACACTCTCAGGTCGCAGTATTACTGCTTATACTGATGTACTAAGGTCAAGGGAAGGAAAGTTTTAAAAATTAAATGTTACTTTGGGAGGTATTTTTAGACAAAGATGATAAGAATTTTGATAAAGTTACATTCTTTTGCACGAAGTTATCTATGCGATAAAAGTATAATATTTCAAGAAGATAAGAACCAGCATGTTGCACTTTGTAGATATGAAAATCATGGAAAAACTCATTATACTTTGGAGTGTGATAAGCGGATAAAGACAGGTTGAGTTTCTCATTGTTGAGACCTCCAACAAATGGCATGATAATCACAACCAGCACCAGTAACACCCGGTATATAACAATCCTTGGAATAATCTAGAAGGTTCTATCGGAAGTAGAAGTACCACTTTACCTTAGGGGAAGTCCGGCCTTCATGTTCTTTCCAAGAGTATCTGGGAACCGCTCGGTAGCGAACTTTACCGACTTTGCTTTGGCTTTGTCTATTGGGGTGTAGTTGAACGTCTCGCTTGCCAGTGCTACCACCTAGATGTTGAATATCAGTGCTACCACCTAGATGTTGAATATCAGTGCTACCACCTAGATGTTAGAATATCAGTGCTACCACCTAAATGTTAGAATATCAGTGCTACCACCTAATGTTGAATATCAGTGCTACCACCTAGATGTTAGAATATCAGT
>JH156015.1:38274-49767 GCA_000226015.1 Mnemiopsis leidyi
TCCTGGTCGACACCTACGTAGCTGGTTTCGAGCTCTACGAGATATGCATGACTGCTAAGTAGTAAGTATAGATTGTTTTATGAAGGAGTAGCTAAGTAGTAAGTATAGATTGTTTTATGAAGGAGTAGCTAAATAGTAAGTATAGATTGTTTTATGAAGGAGTAGCTAAATAGTAAGTATAGATTGTTTTGTGAAGGAGTAGCTAAATAGTAAGTATAGATTGTTTTATGAAGGAGTAGTTGTTTATAAAGGGCTACTCTTTCAGTGAGGTTCAAAATAAGGAGTAAGATTGTATTTAGGAGTAAGATTGTATTTAGTGTCAAAATAAGGTAGTAGAGATTTAGTGTGATGGTCTAGACCTGGAGAGGAAATCCCGTCTACTATTTTCGGAATTCTACCGAGCTGTTGCCAATATTTATACTGAAATAAAAATGTTGATGACCAAATATTAGATACAGGTCTTAACTGATCCAAACAACAAATTTTCCATGAAAACAGACATTTCCCGTCTGAAGGAGGGGAGTAACTTCACAGTACAATCACCGCTCATCCCATACCCGAAACGGAAACAAAATCTAAATTCGGCCAAACGTCACCTCTCTTTGTTGTCGTCATAATTTGTTGCGATTTGTCCAAATTACCAGTTCTGAGAGTGTGAGTACTTTTGTAGCTTCTCCACAATTGAACTTCTCTACTTTTTCCATCGGGTATTCGTGTTTTCAGTTTTAACCGTCATTTTTTCTTCTTCTAGCTTTACTAGGAAGGACTAACCTTCATTTTATTTCCATTTTTATTATTATTTCGAACAGAAATACCATGCGATAATGAAGGTAATCCTTAACACGTGTGTTTTACGACCTGCGGCCGTACCTAGCACGTGCGATTTAGCACGTGCGTTTTAGCACGTGCGTTTTACTATAAATATTTCAATACTACCGAAAAAACCATATACATACTCTAGATCCAGACAGCTGGTTGACCTCTCTCTTTCCTTCTAGCTGATACAGCTGGTATAGTATGTATCTCTATCGTTATACAAATTAGGTTTTGCCGGGAAAGTGGACCAACTGATCCTAACTCTATCTCTACAGTATCAGCAATTAGCCCCTATTTCTTATTCTTAAAACTATTCTATTTCTTATTCCCTACACTTATCTATTTTTTGTTCCCTATACACCATTTTTCTTGTTCCCTATACAAGACTATCTCCTGTATCAGTAGTTACTGACCTACTGCTACGAGTAACTATTGTTTAACACTACTCGTACCTCCCTCTCTTATAATCTCAGAGAGTACTCTCTCTTCTACCACATTCTTCTAAAACTATACTCTACCCCCCCTGACAGTGTAACACCTAATGACATGTTGCTATACATGTAATGACTGTCTGACTACTTTGTATACATCTTGCTCTCTCAGTAACAGTTGTTGTTGTCAGCCGTCTGATATCTTTCTACGCTGCCTAGGTTTTGTTGAAGTTAGAGTTAGAGATAAAGTTACTAAATTAGAGTTAGAGTTAGAGTTAGAGTTATAAAGTAAGAATTAAAGTTAGAGTTACACTTTGTGTACATCTTGCTCAGTAACAGTTGTTGTTGTCAGACCTCTGATATCTTTTGCTTGGGTTATGTTGAAGTTGAGGTTAGAGATATAATTAGAGATAAAGTTAGAGTTAATGTTAGTTAATGTTAAAGCTAGAGTTAAAGTAAGAGGTTTAGTTGAAGTAAGAGTAATGATTAGAAATAGTGGTTTGTTGAACTGTCTGCTGATTTTGTCGATAAAGTTTAACCTTTACTGTTTGACTCCACTGCGACACTGCTCTCTAACCTTATACGCAGATATTATTAGAGTCGTGTAGATTTAGAGCATAGTTAAACCAGTAGCTGTAACACGTTTAATTAAACTGTCTGCAATTCTCTATTCACATGTTTCTAATTCCTGACATTGTTCTAAACGACTGTAAACATAGCAACTACACATTGTGTTTGTCCATTCTGTTCTCTGTTCTTTGTTTGGTAAACTATATTGCTGCTCTATAAGCTCGTGGGTTGAGTAGGGAAACTTAGAAGTTGCTCTCTACACCATGTCAAACTCAAGATTTTATAATTTGAACTACTTAACTGTTTCAGTTGTTACAACATATTTTGTAGTAAAAGTTCAGTTTTCTAAAGTTTAACGCATCGCTTGCAATCCGTCACATGAAATTAACACGTGTTATCCAGGTTACCTATAAGAGCAGCAACTATTTATTAAGAAACATAAGTCAGGGTTCTCATTCTTCAAATTTAGTAACTGTGTTGATTTTCTGTGTAATCTCGAAAATGCCTTTTTTTCTATAAAGGTTTCCTAAAAAGTTTACCAAAAACGCATTTTCAAGTCTACAGAAAAATCAACAACGTTACTAAGTTTTCCAGGTACTAAATGCAAAATTTCACATTCACGTATTGCTTAAACTATACTCTCTTACATGTTGTAGTTTAGTGTCTCACCTATAAACTGAGTTTTAACATTATTCCGTGTTGTCGTAACGTTGTGCTGTATATCTCGTATTACTGTTTGTTATTTGATTCTGGTAATGAGACTGAGAACTGATAAGCCGGGTTGAATAATTTGATATCCAGTTACGGAGTACTTCTCCAGTCTGATCTTACAGCGCATTTGTTACTAGATTATTTGTTACAAGAGTTTTACCCTAGTTTTACCCTAGATTATTTGTTCCCCTAGTTTGTTGACTAACAATTTTCTTTGTTCTCTTTAGTGCGATATTATAGTGATGTAGTACTTTAGTTCCTGTTGCCAAGGAACACAATTTTAATTTTAACATAGTAATTAGTATTGGTTGCTAAGAAACACAGTTCCCGTTGCTAAGCAACACAGTTCTCGTTGCTAAGTAACACAGTTCTGGTTGCTAAGTTACACAATACCACTTTAGTCTTAATTAGTAAATTTGCGAGTCACATGACAGTTAGTTTGCAAGATTTTACTGAGATCGACACTCACACACCGCACTTTGCTCATCAGCAATTATTACAGATAATTTACACACTATTAACTTCATTTGGTTTGTTGGCAAACTCATAAGCAATCATCACAGATTATTTACACAGAAACAAATTTATTTAGTTTGTTGGCTCGCTCACGACTTTTTGAGTTAGTTTGTGATAAATAAAACTTTCTCTTTCTTTTGTCAGACAGTTGAGAAAGATGTTAAGATGATTAATATAGACGTAACTTAGGAGGAACTGTAGAAAACAGGAGTTTGCGGCAGCCAATTGATTTGACTGTAGAGGAACCTAAAACAACCTCATGGGCATTAATTTTGATTCAAAGAGAGCGTATTTTAGAAAATTACAAAAAGAAAATAAGTTGCTTTAAAAAGGTTTCAATTCAGCGTAATTCAATGTAAAACGGCTAAATTTTATTCATGCAATATAAATTTTCAAATTTTCTGTTTGCGATTTCCTAAAGGCTACATTACATCCTCTTACAATGAGAAATAAGACGTGCAATAGATCGACAGTCAAATCGACAAGAAAAATTTTACACTTCCCCCTCTAACTTTTAGTTGCGCAGCATTTACAATTCAGATAATATTCAGTTGCACCTCGCAGCTGTATGCCTTACACTTATTCTCACGGAAACATTCAACATTTCATTGCACGTGCAGCGAGACATGACACGTGACCACGCCCTGAAAATTTATCACGTGACTGCATTCTGGATGAGCTGCTGACGGATCTGGACTTCTGTAATTATAAGTAGAGTTGTAATAGTGACGACTGTCTACAGCTGTAGTGTAGTTGTGTAATTGTAATAGTGTATACACATATGAAATAGTTTAATGCAGCAGCAATTCTCAGTTTCCTCATTGTAGACTATTGTACATGTATTGATGACGTAACCATGGCAGCTGTGTGTTGTACAGCTTTACACTTTTGTCTCTGTTTTTCGTTTTGTGTGGTCCATAAAAGAGTACAACGGCTGTAAGACCCTCCACAGAATAAAGTCGTAAATAATAAGATAAGTAGTTTTAGTTCACCGCAATCCTTAGACCGTCTTATTCGATAATTTATCACGGCTGATCATGGTCAGAATTTCAATTTAGTCACGTACTGTCGTACTTCATTGGTCACGTACTTCCATTATAAAAAAATCTGTCCTCTACTCATCGCCCTAAATCGTAATTTCCTGATTAACTGTTTTACTAACGTTTATACCCACCTCCTTCACTCAGAAATCAACTGTTTTATACTTGTAACTTGATAAAGGTTTGATATTTTACATTTTCACGTTTTATATTTTATGCATTTATTTGTTGATGGTGACTCAGTTTATCATAGTCGCATTATCTACTTTTCGTTCATTTTTCAATCGTCGTTTTAATGAATTATATGTAAAGACAAATTATTGGAGTATAATTGTGGAAATAATATATATACATATCTGATTTCCACAAATATACTGCAATAGTTTCTCTTTTTTCCGTCTTAATTTCACCGTCGATCTCAAGCAGATGACTTTATTACCTGTCGACATAAGCCACCCGCATGAAGAAATCACCATGGCTAAAGATGACGACACAACAGATTTCTACTCCTTCACGATGTACTACCTACTAAAATCTCTCCTGGTCTACATCCTCTTCTTTATCCTCCAGGCTTTTAGACTCCGAAATGAGGTGTTTCTGGTATCTCCAACCTTGTATCCAGTGGAGATCATCCCTACAGCGAACACCCCTGGCCGGGTAGAGACCTCTGGAGCTAACAGTTATTCTGGGGACGGAGGTTCACTAGAGACCTCTGGAGCTAACAGTTATTCTGGGGACGGAGGTTCACTAGAGACCTCTCAGTCAACTCCATCTACTTCAGAGGAAGATCCTGATTAAGTAATGTAGTCAGCATGACTCTGGTACGTGTGAACAGGATGGTAGTATCGATATAGCACAATTCGTTTTTCTTTAACACTCAAATCCATCACTTATTTTCATAGGAAACTAGAAATACTAGCCTCTTGGGTTGGGGATTTCTGAATTCAAAGAAGGTATTTCTTGTCCAAATATGATTAAAACCTTAACGAATGGGTTCGAAATCACAAAGAAATTATACATAATATTCTCTTAAAAAGTAAACTCATATCCTCCCTTTCAGCTGTTTCCTGAACCATCGAGGTCGGATGTACTTCTTTGTGGCTCCAATAATGCTGGCGATGGCGGTGAACGTGTTTATCTTTATCAGAGTCATTATAGTGCTGGCTAAAGCAACCAAGAACAGAGACGGCTGGACTGACCTTAGACAAGTCACTGTTATCGCTTCTATCACAGGTATGTCAATTTCTTTAGTCACTGTTATCGCTTCTATCACCGGTATGTCAATTTCTTATGGATCGTCCTAGATTAACAATAATTACAAAATTTGATATTTAATCGATATTGTCAGGCCAATATAAAAAACAAATTTCTTACATCAAAATTTAAGTAGATTTAACCCTGATGATAAGTCAGAATGTCAAATGTGGTAGATTTAAGTAGATTTAACTCTGATGATAAGTCAGAATGTCAAATGTGGTTGATTTAAGAAGATTTAACTTTCATGATAAGTGATTATGTGGACGTACTAGATTTATGATAACCTTTCAAAGCTTGTGCTGACCCAGAGTTCGAAGTAGTAAAACCTCTACTTACCGGGCCTCGCGGGGGAATGGGAGAAGGTCCGGTAAATCAAGGGGCATAGTAAATAGAGGTAGGGCAGATAGATGTTTTTCTGTGTTGAGAAATATCGGTGAAAGGGAAAAGGCCCGGTAAATCGAAGGACACGGTAAATAGAGGCACGGTAAATAGAGGCACAGTAAATCAAGGTTTTACTGTACACTACTTTACGTTATCGTGGATGGTCCTCTCTGTTCCAGAGTATTATTGTAGAGTTGAAATAGTTTAGAATTAAATTAAATACATTTATTGAGAATGGATACGAACGTGTCTGTTAAAAACTATCCGCTGCTACTCCAAATAAGTATTATTGCGTTACACTACCTTCACAGGAATAAGCTGGATATTCGGGGCAATGACAGTAGGAGGAAGTGTTGGAACTCTCATCTTCAACTATCTGTACATCATACTCAACTCATTCCAGGTAGAAAATTAAGAATAAATATCACTAGACAATTTAATTGAAACATCAACTGAAAGGTTAAGCATAATCAGCGCAATTTTTGAACACGACTTATGAACTGGACACGACTTTCTTTGTGCCCTGAAATTTGCCAACTTCTTTCCTCAGGGTGTAGTTATCTTCTACTTCCACTGTTTCGGTAAGCCGGATGTCCGAAACGCCTGGACCGAGAAGCTCAGCTCAGGTACAAGCCGACTGTTCACCAGCTCTAACAACAGTCAGGCTCCTGCTAGCTACGGTACGTGTTTAGAACCAGTACGGGTTCTGCAATCTGCATATGTGTGTTTTTTTCTTGGATTATACGACAAGTATGGGTCATGCAATATTGATCTTTATTCTTTACTTTTTCTGAAATTATACGTGTTTTTTGATATCATGGCTTTTGAAGTGCGTATGTGTATGTGTGTAAACTGTTGACTTTTTGTACATGTCAAAATGCATATTACCCAATACCCATAGATGAGGATAGATTAATGCATCGTTTAGAATTATCCGTGCATGATCTGTGAGCGAATGAAATGAATGAAATACTTTACCGGGCGCAGCGCGGCTCTCTCTACGTTTCCCTCCGAAACAAAGACTGAGGTCCCCAGGCTAAAGTATTTTGGTGGCCACTTCGCCTTTTGTATATCGCCAAAAATGCAGATCTAACCGGGTTATCTAGTCTTTATTATAAAGACGAAAGTGAAAGACGACAAAATTCGATATTGTGTAAGTTAGCCTTTAACATGTTATCTAGAAACGACTTATTAATCAAGATTCGTCTGATTGTATACTGAAACAAATGAAGATCACAGCTGTACACTTCAAGGTAAATCAATTGTACCGGTCGAAGTGGCTAAAGCCAGGCCGATTAGTGAAGTGGCGGCAAATAAGGCGGCGCGAGGAGAGAGCAACCTGTCTCCCGCCGAGTTGGCGGCGTTGGAGAAATGCGGCGGTGAGGAAACGCTTATATGCCGCCATGCATGAAATAGTTTATGCATGTGGTTTTAGTGCATGCGCTTGCTATTCTTTTAAGGTTTAAATGAGGATCTGGATAGAGGGATTGGGGCTTCTCTTCCATTTAATTAGGTCAATTATTGGAATACTGCCAAACAAACTTTAAAGTTTTCGTCTCTTTCACTGCATGCACAATTATAAAAGACTTCTTCAAGTTTGAGTTTTTGGTAAGTTTTTGTGTGCTACCATCAATGTATTGATCTGATAGAAAAGGAACATTTTATTAATTGATAATTATTTGTGGCCAGCTTTAGTTATGACGGTTTAATGTTTTCATTCTGCCGCTATAATGTAAAAGTATGCCAAAAAATGTTATCTGAAAATGTGGCTGTCGTACCGTGTAATATTTGCACAATGAGACCATAAATCCTCTTGATGGAAACCTCGAAAGTGCAGATAATGTTATATTTGCTTTTGCTGAAGTAAAACCATTCTATCAAGTTTAACTTAAATACTCTGGCTGTTATTGAGTTGTTGAATTTAATGTAGAGTTCCTGTATAAAGAGGTTTGTAAAATGTAAAGACTCAATACTTTATCTCTTATTTTAGATTTTCAGTTTTACTAAACTATACCCTTATTTGTAAAAAAGATCGTGCTAAAACAAGAAGCATATTTTCACACCGACAGGCGTTAAGCGACTTGGAAAACACAAGTAAATGTTTCTCACAGCCCTTTTACTATCAGGAACCTCGAGAAAGATATCGACTGCTGCTACTGGAGTATCTGATCAGAGATACAGCACAACTGTCGCTCCCAGAATCTCAACCACACTTGGACCTGGTGAGTCAGATTTTTATAGAAGTAGAACTTATAGTCTTATAACTCCTTTAGACAAACTTTAGCCTTAGTTGAGGCCAAAAATATATTTTGTTTTTTTAATTATATTACAAAACTTTTATTGAACTGTACCAGAATTCCGAAATAAAACCCAGGCGGAACTTTAAGTCCGAGAAGTAGTGTGACCTCAGCAGGGTCACTACGCATAAACAGCTCGGTCGGTCCCAGAACAAGCTCCACCCGGGTTCCCGGTCCCAGTACCGGAGTCGGACCGCGACATAGTCTGGCGGTCGGGCCAAGAAACCAAGGTCTTATTTCGTGATGTTCAAGTGCTTGTGTAATTGTTGAAGGGTTTAATGGAGCATTTTACACTGCATTTTCGAGCAACTTTCAGTGATTCTATCATGATCATTTTTCATACTTGCCTCTATTTTGACTTGAACTCAGATTACTCCAAGCTTGTCGTGGAGCACCCGGTTAATAACCGTAATTTCAAGGTCCCCAATACGGCACAACTTTAGCACCACGTCTAAGTGTTCAACCACCACGTAGCCCCCTTCTCGCACCACGTAGCCCCCGGCTTGCACCTCGGAGTTCTGGATCGTACAGAGGTGTCTAACTGTGTGTGTTTTTCTTTGTTATCAAGTGTTCGTGTAGTGCCGGCGTCATAAATTTGTTTATTCCTAGAATTTACTGTTCATTGTAATATTGATGGGAAAATCGTGATTGAGTCTCAGTTATTATGCTGTAAACTTGTTCTGCTGTGTCACTTATCCTATGGAAACATCTATTCATCTTCATCTGCTGACACTGTCAGTAAATGAAGATGTTTAGTAAATGATAGATGTTTCCGTAAGATGAAGTAGAGTGATTTTTAATGAGAACCACGCTTAAAACAGTTTCTCTTGGTATGTTATCAGCAGGAACCGTATCCTGACGAATGTTACATGAAAAGATTTAATACTCATTCCAAATCTATTTTTACACTTTTACACATCCTCATTCCTTCTACACAATCCAGGTACGTATTCCTCATCTCTAATTCTCTAATACCTCATCTGCTCAGGAGGAAGAATATCGACAGTTTCCAACCCCGGACCCAGGCTCGGGGCAGGAGCTAACAGACCCAACAGATTCAGTGTGGCTGGTTACAACACACCTTTGTCTCCCATGCCTTTCCAGGCCAGTCCCAACCCCAGGAAGATCGAGGAGGAGGGTAAGTCATTATACACAGGGGCATTAAGGGTAAGTACGGGGCAGCAACGTGTGTTAGTTGTCCTTTAAGTCGGCCCCCATGAATATGGTTAGCAAAATAAAGTACTTATGTACAGTTTTCTATTTTTCAACGGTTAGAGAAATTTGGTTTAAAAAAGTTTGCAAACTCTTCTGCGAAAATACCGTTCTCTTCCTTAAGCGGGTTCTGAGAAAACGGGACTTTGTTGAGTTAAAGTAAATCTACTTTAAAGGTATTGGAAATGACAACGATAAGGTCATGATGAGAGATACAAGTCTAACTCCAGTTGAAGACGCCGTTTATGAGGAGCTAGGTAGACAAGCCAGCCAGCTATTGAAGCCAGCTTACTAGCTATTTTATCCCACTAGCCAGCTATTGTAGCCCGCTAGCGAGCTATTTTATCCCACTAGCCAGCTTTTGTAGCCCGCTACCAAGCTATTGTGCAACCGCTGAAGCCTCTTTCACAATTAAGTGAACACCTTTAAGCTCCCAACACCTTAACGAAACTTGCTGCTCAATCTTCGAAATTTTAGATACAGAGGATTCAGAATTCCGCTTCACCTTGCTAGAGAATTTAGGTTGCTGCTTTTTTCATGCGCTCCAAAATGTTCCCTTGATTCCTGACTTTCTACGCTAGACTTATGATAAATTGTTTCTATCAAGAGTATCGGGTTATATCGCAGAAGATAAATCTCACAACTCGTCATCTGCATGTACAAAATATCACAAATATTTCGGTGTTTGAAATACATACCTGATTCCTAGGCTTAATGCGTATTGGGTTAATGAACTATTGCTGTTGCTTAAGATCTAGAATAAATAAGTATTTAGCTGCTGCTGCAAATCGCAACCATTATATCGAATCTTTACTTCAAGTCCGTTAAGTTACATCGAGCTACATAGAATTGACACAACGTAACATCGCAGATATAAAACTGCAGAACATGGAGAAAACAGATGAGGAAGCAGCCTACAGCACAATTGACGATGTTGCTCCTGAAAACCCTGAAAAAACGGTATTTTCCCACCCATAAATTAACTAACTCTCTTAGTCTTTTTTATTGAATATAATGCGTCTTAGTACATTTTAGTTCTATCTTTTAAAACAACTTATTTTTGTATTCTCACAAGGAAACTCCCCTCCAAACACATAACTAAAATTCCTCAGGGAACCGGACTGCGAAGAAGGAAGAAGAAACAAGAAAACGATTGTTTGGTGGAGGAGAACCAGTACGTGACCCTGGGAGAGAAGGAAGACAGAGAGAAGAAGAACGCCGACAAGAAGGGAGATCTAGCGATCGAGGATGTGGAGTTAGCCCCGGTGGAGCCCGAGCCGGCTGTTAGTGGGAGCACTCTGAAACGGTGCGAGAGTCTGGAGGGGGCTGCCATTACCGGACCGGACATAGTGTACTTCCCTGATGACGACACTGGAAGTATAAACATGTAGGAGGATTTTCTTGTTATTTGGACAACGGAATAAGAATATTTGGACATGGACATGAGAAAATATACTGAAGATTCGCTGATTTTATTTCTGTAGAAGCTGTTTTGAGAATTGTATAGGAAAGTTAGATATTAATTGTATTTAAATTAAAATTTAATTCTGTGTTTGTCTTTAAGCTGCGTTGCTAGAATTGTTGTTGAACTCTCATTTATGAATCAGTAGCAATTTTCCTTAATTTAATATTTTTTAAAGTTCATCAATTACCTGACATACGTACTACCGTACTAGTACTACAATCTAATTCCACGTTGAATTATATTATAATTGTTATTCGTTTTATTAAATTTAAGCAATGTTTGATCTTTTTAATCATTTCACTCTTATATAGCAGATTTCGTTGAGACATTCGATGTAATACATTTCAGCATCTTGATTTGATTTAGAGTTTAAAATTTACATTTTGGTTTCTTAATACGCTCAGCTTATTCAGTCAACTTTTTATTGTGTTTGCTGTTTCCCTGTCATTTTTCAAAATTTAAAAAATTAAAATCGAGATCGTGTCCTTCGTTTTTAAGTTTAACTCCAATTTTACACCGTAACCCAGTATAAGTAATCACTCCCCTGAAAGTAGAACATGGAAAATGTCCCGGATCCTTCCATTCTTTGCCTGACGTTGTCAGGCTCGCTTCCGCGCAGCGCGGCCACACCCCCTGGAGGGTCACAACGTGAGATCGCTAAGAATTAGAAAGTATATCATTATCCCTGTCCAAGCTTAGCGCGAAATTGCTACACGTTGCATAGCCCTGCTGCCGCGAAGCGCGAAATAAGGACGGACGCGCGACGCAAAAGCGTCCCGATAAGGTTTGTAGGTTGA
>JH156015.1:49780-75461 GCA_000226015.1 Mnemiopsis leidyi
CTATGAATATGAAAAATGTAAATATTTTTCGAAACGTCAGAATAAATACGATTTTCACTTGTTGGAACAACAATATGATCATCACGACTTTTATCGTCCTATTCATTATCAAAGTTTCAAAGAAGGCCATATTTACAACACCATGCTACTTGATATTGTCTCACATTGTGACCCTTTGCCTTGCGTTGCGGCGCAACGCAAGGCAAAGGGTCACAACGTGAGACAATATCAAGTAGCACCTCAACGGACGCATTGTCGAGATGATACCCGACCCGCGAGCGGCTCGCAGTTTTCTGCTCTCGTTAGAACGTCAGACAGACGGATATCATCTCGTCAATGTGAGGACTGCAGCAATTGCGCTCCCCCGAATGCTCACTGACTGGCGAGTAATAATAATAGTAATATGATGTTTTTTAGCAGCGTTGAAAATTGTGTTTAAACTCCGGTGGGATCAGGAGTATCCTAACTTAACTATTTAGGAATATTAATATTTTCGCTGTCTGCTGTCACAGCGAATGATAAAAACCTTTAACATTTAAGCATTAACAATTTAGCAATGTACCTACTTTCTTTACGGTTTATCCCAAATTCCGTGATGACTGTAGCACACACTTATACAACCTAGCATTTATTCACTAATAATTGTTTGTGGTAAAATCTACATTATTGAGAGACACGTTGAGTGTTCTGCGCAAGGCGCTGTGCGCGGCACAGCCTGGAGTGATGATGAGTCTACCTCAACCTCAAACCTGCTGCCGCGCGCGCGCATTGCGCGGCCTATCCAACGCAGAGAAATGATCTATATTTTATATTTTGATTGTGTAAAATGCCAAGAAAATAAAATTGTATTTTACTACTACTAAAATTGTATTTTACTAATTACGCACGCTGCGTACAAAAGGGTTTTGGTTAGCTTGTCTGACTTTGTCCAACCCTCATTCGAAGCGAATAGAGAAGAATAAAATGATGGGATGCAGCGCGCTGCTGTACAATGGTTAGCTAGCAAGACACAAGTTACAGTTGCTTATCTTTTGTTACTGATAAGTATCACAAGACCACAGTGTTCGTTGAATAAATTGCAAACAAATTATACACTGTTCTGCAATATTTCGATGGGTACAACACCTTTGATAATCTTCTGGCCGAAAGTTTATTATCAGGTAAATTTATTATCTGTTTTTCTGAAAAATGCTTGTTTTTCTTCAAACAACAAACATGGTTCTTAAACAATTTCAATGTATAAAATGATTGACTAAAAGTAAATATTAACTTATGAATTATAAATACTGATAAAAACACTGTCAAAACAAATGACGTCTCAAAAATAGATAAACCTGTGACTACTGCACAATTTCCTCTAAAATGGTATATGAATTGCAAGGAATGTAAGCATAATTTGGAAAATTTTTGCTTCTGTCAAATTTATAGTGCCTCCCAGCTCACATGTCTAGTTAAACTCACGTCAACATTAAAATTGCTGTGCCCCTGTATAATTTTTTTGAAAAAATCATCATCAATGGACGTCACAATTCTTGAGGGTGAATAAAAATCACTCCTATCACCTGACAGTAATAAAATTGGTCTCACCGAGTTCGTCATTGTTTTACCGTTTTTATTTGCTGGGATGAATTTCCGACTCCTCCCCAAAGATTCTGATGTCCATTATAACAGCATAAACAATTTTAAGTGAACATGTCAAAGTTTGCAGATATTCTGAGAGAGATAAGAACAGAATTATTTTATCCTGTCCCGTGCTTGCAGTGCAAGAGTTACAAAACATCTTGCCCTCGTACAGTATATGTTAAGGACCTGGTGTCAAATATCAAGGATACTGTCAAAAATCCGAAAAAAATCAGGAGATCACATTCATTTAGCAGGTAAACTTGCTTTAAGTTATGGATTTCTATCACAATCACTGTCAAAATAGTTTGCAAATGCTAAATTTTGAATTGATCAATACGTCAATTTCATTTTTGTTTAATCTATTTAAACTTTATTAAATTCTAAGGAATAGATTCTTTAGAGATAAAGTTTAATCATTTTGGCATCATTACTCACGAGTACTTCCTTTGCAGGCCATATTTCACCATATGGATGATTCTTGTGGACACACTGGTTATTATAGCAGCTCTGTGCAGTTTTAGTTTTGCCCCATTAGGTGCAACATTCAAGAAAATAAAAAAACCTCTTCTAAGACACAATCTTGCCTATGAAACTGTAACTCACATGCAACAAGAGAACTTTTGGATTGGTCCTCAGTATGATGACTTGATTCATCTTGGTGCTAAGTATGCACCTTGCATGAGAGATGATATCGCAGTTCTGACTATGGTGAATAACCACTATTAAAATCATCCCCATGTTGACTAAATCTAAAATTATATATCTTTTAAAGAACATTTTGAGTTGTTATGAGATATTGACAGTAGTTCTGATGCTTTCATATTTGTTAGGTTGAAGCAGAGAAAAAAGTAGAGGATGGAACAGGATGTTGTGTAAGAAAAGATCTGAATGTGTGCTGGCAGACCCTTGCTGAAAATTGCACTAGTGCATTTTGTGACTTCTATGAAGATAAGGTTAAGTATGCACTTGTCTAAAAGTTTTAAGTTTTGCATTTTGAGTGCAATTGGGTCAAATTTTTGATATTTGTATTATCCGTAAGGTTTGTGGAGTAAGTCGAAAATTCTGCAAGCATGCTGAAGACTCAATCAATGACACTGTATGGAAAGGACCAAAAACAACATGGCCAAACTGTAGAGTTGGTGAGAATCGATCACGTGTTGGTGAGATATGATTCTTTCTTTATTTTGATTACAGTTGACAATAGGAATGGTAAAGTGCTGATGTCATCGATCATGCATTGAGGATTACAATCTTGTCTTAAGGTACGAAAGGTAGATCAACATAGTCAACAAGTTAAGTTAAGCCACTTCTACTCAGATCGTGAACAGTTTCCTGCTTTAGCTTGTGAAGTTGCTGCCAGACCTTGTTGCTTTGGTTTGCAAGGACAGTGTGCAATAATTTCAGAGGTCTGCCTTATTAGTAAATAAAGAGTTGTTTGCTAGACAGTCAGTCGATAATTATTTATTATCTTATCTAAATGTATGTATCAAAAGTATTAAACTATGTTGTATTCTATTATATGTTCAAATGACCCTCTTTCAGGAAGAATGTGCTTTCAGAAATGGGTATTTTCATCCTCATCATAGCCTCTGTAGCCAGGTTTATCAGACATCCTACATCCTTTCATAGTATGTAGTCAAGATTCTCTTGACCATAAAAAAACCTCAAACTTGGCATGATTTGATTCTTCAAACTTATTAAACTTTAATACATGAAATATTTGGAATATCTGATCAATCTCGCTTTCAGGTGGATTGTGTAAAACATGTATGTGGTATTGACGTTTCCGGCTTATATCAATTCTATAGATTTTTCTTACCCACATTTATCCATGGTGGTATTCTGCATCTGCTCACCAGGTTAATGAGACACATGTCACAGTACATTACCTACCACCCTTTCTAAAATAGATTTATAAAACTTGCCCCTTTGAAACTTTTCAATCTGTCTCACAATGGTGTCTGCCAGTATAAAACACATCTCATTCTACAGTTTGCTATTCCTGTACTTCATTGTCTGGCCATATGAAGAGGGGGTGGGTTGGTGGCGGACTGCTCTAGTTTACATTCTCAGTGGAACTGGTGGTACTCTACTTTCCGGCCTCCTCACACCCTACCAGCCTATGGTAGGTACATCTCTCATACA
Organism: Mnemiopsis leidyi; assembly: GCA_000226015.1. Lineage (NCBI taxonomy): Eukaryota > Metazoa > Ctenophora > Tentaculata > Lobata > Bolinopsidae > Mnemiopsis > Mnemiopsis leidyi. The sequence goes on from JH156015.1 coordinate 53,549, forward strand.
CAGTCATACTTTTTTAAGATGATAAAAATACTTTAATGTATAATGTATAAAATATTTTGATGTATGATACATAATAAATATAATTGACCTTAATAAGTTCCTAAAAAAGTTGAATAAGTTCAAGTTTTAGGGATTCAACAAATTTTGAAAATAACATAGTTGCATGGAGCACTGTCTACAAAATCTTGCAGGTTGGAGCCTCAAGCTCCCTTTTCGGTATTATTGGCTCACACATAGCACGAGATATTATCAAGATACGGGAATGGAGAAAAGGAAGACATCTCTTAAGAGAACATCAAACAAGAAAAATGTTGTGTTGGCTGGGTATTTGTGTTATTCTTCTTATTCCTGGTCTTCTTCCTTGGATTGATAACTGGGCCCATGTTGGTGGGTAAGTTAATTTGTAAGTTATTCAGGAAATTACTTTTTTACGAATTTATTTTGTAAACTGTATTGTAAGATATTTTGGAATTTATTTGGTCAATCTTGACTTCTTTGCTAGCCTCAGGTTTTGTTCAAATTACTGAGGAGTGAGGAGTGCGAGTCTTGGTCGTTTGATAAGAATTGTGCACTATTATCTTATTATAATTATTAGAGATAATTTCCCAATTTATCAGGTTAGTGTTTGGGTTCTTGGTTTCCATGGTAACACTGACACACGAAGTACCACGGTGTACTGGAGACTACTTGATAAGGATTACTGTCAGGATTGTTCTAGCTTGTTTTGGTGTTCTTGCTGCTGTTCTTCTTACTTATCTCTTTTACTATAAACAGGTTCAATAGAAAAACAAATTTCAAGCTGAGTTAATTCTCAAGTTTCTATCCCGCTAATTCAGTATAACATTAGATTCATAATATACTCTTTAAATCTTAACCTACTATGAAATTAACAGACTCCCTTTAAGGATCTAAATCTGCATTTGGGATGGTTTAATTGCATTCCCTTCACTTCTGACTTCTGTAAAGATTCCTGTATGGAACTTCAACCTAGGGTAGAAAATGTCTAATTTGGATAGTTTTGATCTGCTGTAAAGGTATGTCATGAAGTTACGTTTTTGGGTTATCCTGAAAAATAATTTCTGGAAAAATGTCTATTTGGCAAGAGGACGCCTTCCTATCAATAATACCTAGATTTAATTTTATTCTTGCTGTATGATCTGAATCCTGACTTAGATATCACAATTTCAGGTCATATTTCTTCCTTGGCATTTTAGACGGATCCATCTTTAAACTGACTGACATTGAGGAGCCTGCTATTTGACTGACATATACTGCTATTTGACTGACATATACAGTTATTTGTCTGACATGGATATAGACGATTGACTGACAAACTGAAAAGCTCATTTGCTTCAAACCTATTTCTGAAGTTGAACCATTTTGTTAGGATTTTATTGTTTACTTTGAATTATTGTTCAATTATGCTTACATTATTTCCAAAGATTCGAAGGCAGAAGTGCAGTTTGCAGTGTAAAACTTCGGTTTTCCATTGATATCAGTTAAGCTGAGGATCTAAGAAGACTGACAGAAGAACTGGGTAGAATTTTTGCCCCTATAGCATAGCTATATAAGAATAAGATAAGATAATAAGATAATAGGATACAACAGCATTCTATGGGAGGAGTCGGTCTTTTTTATGCCCCAAAAAGGCTCACAGAATGCTCTTGCTTGGAATTAAGGGCAATCAATCAATCTTATGGAGAAATGAAACTCGATGTTTGCAGTAAAAAACCCTAAATTTTTTAAAAATCAGAGAATTTACTCCTCGACCTCCTCTTCAGCAGACCTGGAAAGAAGTGGATAACTTCCATGGTGGTACAGCATACAGTTGTGTCCCTTTTGTCCTCTAGCCCAGAAGAGATAGCCTCTGTCCCCCCAGTTAGTACCCCAACTGTTCTTGATGACGATGGCTTCTCTAGTGTATCCAACTGCGGTTACAGCATGGTCAGCAAAGGTACCAGGACAGGTTGAGTAATGATAAAGACCTCGGGTATAGATATCAAGTCTGCTGCCTTGTGTCTGTAGAGCGACAGCTACTGGTCCTTGAGTGAGTCCTGCGACTATTCCACCTTCATTAATATCAGTGTTGCGATAACCTGTGACACTGTATCCAGCAAGTCCATTAGTCTTTCCTCTGTAGTTGCAAGGACCATCAACTCCGGTGTGGGGAGCCTCGCTCCTCAGACCAAGACGTCCTGTTTTCTTGATCCAGTCAAAGGCCGCATTGTATGTTCCCCTACCGTTTCTGCCGGCATCATTTGTAGGATAGACACAATCCATGAGCTCCTGGTCAGCAAACTCCACAAGGCGCTGGGTCTGTCCTTTGTAGAGGGCTTCAATACAGGTCACTGTAGCAAAGGTCCAGCAGGAATTCCCCATCTGATCCTTCACTGGAGTGACATGTCCTCTGGCCCTCCAGTCAAGAGAAGATCCCAGTTTAGCGGGAACAACTTGAACAGGGTCCTCACCACCCTGAGTGAAAAGACTAGCGTTTAGGCCCCTGTACTGGTTTATTTCCGCCTCAGTCATATCTGCAAATTTAGTCACCCCAGCTTTCCAGGAGCTCTGCTGAGAGTTAACTTCAGCGATGCTCTTGAGGGTGTTCCTGAAGATCTTGATCCTCATGGAGACTTCTGCAGGGTCGTACTCATGGTTTACTTGAGACTGGAACTCTTGGTAGAGTGAGAGGAGAGCTCGGGAGGACTGAAGACCTTGCTCGGGTGTGACAGAGTAGGCGTAGCAGGATGTGAGTCCTAGCAGAACGAAAAGTAGAGAGTTCATGGTTGAATCTGATGATTGCTGTAGTTTGGTCTGTCTTATATAATGCTGGAAACACCACCAGATGTATTCTACCTAGAGGGTATTGCGATATCCATCGCTCTTTCTATAAAACAATCTTTTGTATTTTGTTAATTCAATTGTTACTTTAAATGGAGCAGCATAAAACTTCAATGTATAAAGTGTGGATTCTTTTGAGTTCTTGTTAAGAAGTTGTAAAAACTTGATAAAACGTCACTTAAAAGAGCAGCCCAGTGTGGCCTTATAATCTAATCAGATTTTTACGCTTTCGTACGATTGCCTGATAGCTGTTGTAGCCATATACTCTTCTTTTCTCAATGAAGTGCTTTTTGATATCATATTACTGTGACTGTACAATGGCATATTAGAAAAATTCAAGATTTTTAAGTTGAAAAAAAATGACAATAGTAAGCAGGACTATTTCTTTGAGCCTTAAGGCCTTTTATTCCCAGTAACTGGCGACTACATGTATTTATTGATAAGTGACATATAATTCCCACAATCAATCCCACATGCACATTGTGATAGGTTGCATGTACAAAAGAGTAACTGATAACGTTATCAGACAGATAAACCCCCAAATATTTGTTGAACAAGCTGTTAAAGTGAAAAATAACAAGTAAGTATTTTATACTGTCGCATTTTTTGTAATTTTGAAGTTAAATTAGTCTTAACTTTATATGTGTCGAATACATAGAGTTGGTGGTTAAAATGACTTTCAGAAGAGAAAAGATCTCTAAATTGATCTTCCTCTATATGTATTCTCATTTCAGATTGTATGCCGGATTACGAGAATACGATCTAGATCACAATGTCAGTGTCATTGCTTTTGGCAAGGCGGCACTATCGATGTATGTCCCAATAAGAAGGTTAGCCTTGTTTATAGGTATCCTATAATTTTCTGTGTATTTCAATTGTACAAAATCTTGTAAAATTTGTCGATTTTCGTAAGTAAATCAAAACAATCATGTAATTTGGAGTGCAAAATAGGGAGGTCTCATTCCCATCCAAAAATGTAATTACATTTCACAATAAAATCACATCTTAGTTACTTAACTACGTCATTTCATATTATAACCGTAAATTTAGATGCTAAAGTAATTATAAGACTGTAATCTTATTTTTGTTGTTAACAGGAAAGGAAATCTTTTTTGCCAAAAACACTAAATCGATTTTTTCAAATAAATGAATATCAACAAACTAATAAATACTAAATAGTTGAATGTTTCACATTCAAAGTTAGTACAGTACTCACTATAATTAACCAGAATTATACTGCAGTACTTTAAAATTTAAAATCAAGTCATGATTTTGAAAAAATAATATAATTTAATTAACTTTCGAGCTAATATTCTGAAGAACTAGACTCGTTGTCACATATCTTATACTGCTCACCAGTATTATTGAAACTCAATATTGGCAGAGCTAAAGACACCACACAGACCAGTGCCAAAGAGCCCCAGAACATACCAGCTCGATGGAAATTCTCCCTGAAAACCTGGTCAATAAACCCTGCCAGATACGCGCCAATCGCGTAGGACAAACCATTACCAGCGATCCAGAGAGAAGACATTGTGTGTTTCTGGTTGTCGCTGGGTTCTCTGGCACGTGCTGTACAGTAGAGGAAGATCATGGCGGGGGTGGTGTTGATGGTGCTGTATGCGTCTGATGTCCCTATGAGGAAGAGAAGGGGGTAGATAAGGATGTGCGCGGTGGATATCCAGCCAGCTGAAGCATCGTTAGGCGGGAATATCAGGAAAGCAGCTATGGTATCCATGGTGCAGCAGAGCATGAGGATGTAGAGGATTTTGTTGCTGTTCCCGGTGAAGAAGAAAGTGATGATGACGTTGACAATGGCTATGGAGATCATCAGGACAAAAAGAGGAGTACTTGCTGCCACTACAGTGAACCCGAGCTTTACAGCTGCAAACTTGGGGAGTGCGAGTTGGAGGTAACTCAGATAAGCAGTCAGGATGTAGGACTGGATCAGGGGGATAAAACTTCTGGAGGGAAGGGAGGAGATAGACCCAGTCTTGTCGTCTTCATCCAACTTGAAGTCAAAGTCCTTGGTGACGAAGATGACGTAGGCAGCTGTTGACAGGACAAAGGCAAGGATTCCAAACATGTAAAGAGGAGGTGCATACCCATCGAGAGTGTTGTAGACCCAGTTAGCTACCACAGGGACAACACCATGAGGGATTACAGCTCCGAGATAGTACGTCCCGTTCACCTTCCCCATGTCATCCATGTAGTAAGCGGAGCCTAGGGAGAGACTGCTCAGAGTTACCGAGCTCATCAGACCTCCCTGGATCACCTGGAAGAGACAGGTCAGGACTTGGAACAGCAGTTTGTTGTGGGAGGAAGAACTCTCCTCGTCTTGTAGGAGCACTGTGTAGACTACAGCTGCTAGGATCAGACACACGCCGTGCCCGAACAGACCAAACAGGATGACGCAGCGTGCGGAGAACCAGCTCAGGATCTTCTTGTTGAGGAAGCCCATCAGGATGTAGCCGAATATGTAGCTTGCCTTGAATAAACCGTACACGTACCCTGGGGTGAGGTGATGTGCATGGTTAATTTATTATCATTTTACAATACTTCCGAGATAAGTACTAAGTTTCTACTTTTAGTAACTTACTCTTTTATTGCTTTATTGTCAAGTTTTTGGAAAAGCTCACTTGACTCTATAGATTATAGATAAGCTTATTAACCTATTGAAGTCTAAGGTAGCTATCAAGTCTATTATAGCTCTAGTGTTAAGGTAAAAAAATTCTCGACGGTAATTTTACCTGTAATGCCGTGCTGATCCGCAAAGAGCGCCAGAAAGCCGTCCCTTGCACTAAAACACATGTTAGTGATGAAACAACACAGAGCTATGAGGAAGAGTGCCCATCTCTTCTTCTTGTTGTAAGTCTTGTCATCTCTGTCAGAGTCGAGGAAGTTCTTCTCCATGGTCATCAGCTGCAGGAGGAGGGTGCTGAGTTTAACTTGCAATCACAGTTATCAGTAGCGTAGTTATGAAGTGGAGTGTATCACAATTATCAGTTGTGTAAAACAGAGTGTATCAGTTGTAGAACAGATGACCGAGGAAGTTGTTGAGTTTAGGAAAATGAAAGTTATGGAGTGGAGTACAGAGTGATGGGTAATAGAACCAAGGTGGGTAATAGAACCAAGGATTCTGAACAATATACCTATGGTTGGTCGGCACTTGAGGTAATTGACGAAACTACTTTGGTACCAAACTGTATATAATAGATTGTGCAAACTACGAAACTACTTTGGAACAGATAGATTGTGCAAACTACCGATTAAAGAATCGTTACTGGGGGCCTGAACAATCAATAAGAAGGCAAATGCGTTAATACAAAGCGGGTTTTGGAGTTGGCAGTCTCAGTAGACTGTGATCTAAGTGCTTAAGTGAACTATGGCTATTTTGCCCGTAGTTTGTTGGTGCTCTAATAAAATCAATCTTTAATATTTTTGTAATATCCCATGATTGCTCTGGACAATAAATCAGCATATTATTTAGGAAGACATAGACTTTCTTAGGAAAAGCACTTGAGTTGTGTGTCGTTTTAAAATGAGACTAAGGACATCTAAATATAAGGAGAGAAATTATTGTAGATCAGCGTTAGAACAACAAACAACCGCTAGATAATGAGCAACAACTAGGTGTGGAGGGTGAATTAACGGTTACCATAGCAACACTCCAGATAAATATAACCAGCTCTCGTGACACTCGGTAAGTCTGTATTAACGGTCAGATAGCCACCCTCAGGCACGTGGTCTTTACGCTGTTACCCGTGACAACAGTTTACTACGTTTTTCCGGACCTATAATTACCCACGTGGTCCGCCTTAGCGTTGTGATAATTTATGTATCGGTAGTTGCGCAGCTTTTTAAACACTTCAGCTCTCTCAATTCGATCCAGGACGATTTTGCACGTGCAGATTAGGTAACGCTATGCTATTTCAATTAACAGAACGGTCCACATCTACTCCTCTTCAACGTAGAATTTTCCAGATAATTCGCACGTGGAAAAATCAAAGCTCTGTGGAGATATTGTAACCCACGTGCCGAGGGCTGGGCTGCCCGGAGCGATAATCATCTCTACTTAATTGTTGATCTTATAACGGGGTTTGGGATCTGGATCAATAATAGGTTTTTTTGCCGGTGTTAAAATCGACATAGGATTTTAGCGATTATTTATAAGTACTGCATGGAACAATTAGGTCTATTGCACAATAGTACAAATATATGCTATTAGAGATCCTACGCCAGTATTACTTCAGTGTAATGAAAACTTAGATTAGATTGCTGAATTAAGTCAATATTTTTAAGCTCTTAAATGATGGTAACAATGAACGGCTCCAAAAATTAATTGAAACCTGGAAGAGGATTTAAATATGGTGTTAAAAAGTGGACCAACTTCGCAAAGTGTAAAGTAACCAGTTTCTCTATCTTTATATGATTATATAATGCTCTTGTAAATAGGTATTCATGACGTTAAATTGTAGTTGTGAATAGTTGACTTGGCCTACTTACCTACTGTAAATTAACTTGATTAAGTCTGCTCGGCTTACTATCGAGTTAATAAATAATCACCTCAGTCAAAATTTGATTGGCAAGAATTCCGTTAACAAATTAAACCCTCAGGAAATTTGCTTAATTTTACCCGTTTGTAGTCAATTGTTGCCGTCAATGGTTGATTTACAGTTTACACTAATGATTTTTTAAAGAAAGGAAACCAATAATGTGACGTACGACTAAGCTATTATTACATTTATATTATAGCATTCTTTTTAACTGATCCTTCATGCTATGGATGGAAATAAGTTTATTTCATAGTGCGAGTAAATCATTTGATTTCAAGCAGTATTTCATAACTAAACTCAAAGCAGCTAAGCGACAGGTGATTGAGCAATTAGTGTCTAATTGCTATGCAACGTGTATCAAAGCAACAAGAAATTAAGCAATAAGTTACTAATTACTAAGCAACTAGTAACAAAGCAACAAGTAACAAAGCAACAAGAAACAAAGCAACAAGTAACAAAGCTACAAGTTACTAAGCAAAATGTAACTAAGCTACAAGCAACTAAGCAACAAGTAACTAAGCAACAAGTAACTAAGCAACAAGTAACTAAGCAACAAGAAACTAAGCTATCCTGAAGCCTGGTAGTTTTAATCTTGTTGGTAGCACAGTGGCCTGAATACACAGATAATTATATCATGGTATTAAACCAACTCCATACAAGTTTTAGACCGGTGTGGGCGGGGAGCACCCCCTGACAACCTGTATGATATTATAATTACCCCACATAATATATTGGGGACTTGATTGCCGCACCATTAGTTTGACAGGATAACCTCCCGTACACCTGCTTATCTGTGAGACATTAGAGCAAGTATTGAGCTGCTAATATATCTTAACTGATAATATCTTAACTGATTTTATCTACCGAGAACAGATTATCTTTATTTCAGTCAGGTCTAACCTCAGTGCTCTTATTGGGTTGTGGTGTGTAGATCTTTCTGGAAAGTTCTAGCGATTTGACAAAGTTACCATTTAGATGGAAGGATACACAGTCGCTAAGTTAAACGGAGGTGACAGTGTATCTGGCAGCTACCAGATATAACAAAGATAAGTTTGGAAAAAAGAATTCTCCAATAGATCAAATGGGTCGAAATACATTTTTCTTGATACCTATTAGAAAGTAAGGAGGGCAATGTCACTTACAATCTCAGACAAAGCTAACTTCGCCAGATCGTAAAATGATTTAAATCTCCCGGCTGCCCTCGTTAACTCATATTGTGCGTTACAATTCTACAGAAAAAAGGTTAAGGCCGAAAATTAGAAATGGTGTAAAGTAGAGGGATTTTTTGTTAGTTTAATCAGAAATAGGACTGCAAGTGTGGTTACGTACATTTTGTAACAACCATTGCGTATTCCTTGTTACGAGATGTACGTAACCGCACTTGCAGTCCTATTTCTAATTAAACGAAAGCAAGAATTGCGCCCGCTTAGTTAGGTCTCAGGCGGACGCTTTATATTTCCTTCCTCATACTGAGAAATATTTACATAAAACAAAGCATTTGCATAACTATAAAGAACATACACCAGTGATTCAAAAGGAATACTTCTAANATTTTTCGTCCTGCTTCCGGGTGAGGTCGGTTATATTATCAAAATAATCATCAAAATAGTTATTTGGAACGCATATACCGTAATGATCAAAGATCTTCAACTTTTTTTTAAAAAATCAACGATTTGCACGCAGAGGTGTTTCTCTATGGAAACACGTGCAACATAGCGCGCGTTTTCAGACGGCATTATTTGAAGCAATTATGCACCTCTAAAAAGCAATTATGCACCTCTAAAAAAGCGGATCGCTTTTGTGAACGTCGACCTTTCAATCGCAATTATCAAACATTATTTTATCCAATGAACTTGGTACCATTCTAAATCGATTAGCTAGACATGAATCTACCCTTTGATGCAAAAATCTGCGCAAAATTAACTGCAAGGGCTGTGATTCGGCAAACCCGGGTAACCCTACCCCCCTCTCACAATTACCACTTTAAACTACTCCATTACTTTTTCGCCTCAGGCGAAAAAGCATGAGGATGGAAAAAATTAGAGACCATATTATAACTATGCTTTAAGGGGATCAAGGCTGAAAATGCAACACTTTCATTACTCTACCCTATTACTATCATCTGGTATACTTTAAATATCGAAAACAATCCAATATAAAGATATATCGTTATCAATTAGGTAATTATGAAAGGTGCCTATAGAGTGTATAATGCAAACCTCAGTGTTAGGTATATATTTGCAGATAACTGATATCAAGTTATTGTTCCAAAAGAGCAAAGGTAAAATGTACTTGGATTGCAAGGTTTAATAACCAAGATTGTGCAATGGGGAAATCTACTTTGGTCCTTTATTGCTTCAATGCCTCCAACGATTGCTAAAATTAGCGTTTTAATTTGACATTCAGTCCTTTTTGCGATTAAAATCTGGCAATAGCTATAGGCTATCCTAAAAGTCATGGTGCAAACTTTCGGGTCTATTTCCCGGCCTCTGATTATGAAATTCACAAAATTTCTTTATGGCTCCCTCAGAAAAGTAGCTTATTCGAGCAATACTTTCAAATTTCTATCTGGCAAAATTTACGTACGTTTGTTTCGATTGAACGTTTTCTTCCTATCAACAAGTCTTTACCATCAAGACTATTCACGATTTCCAGTCATGTTACAAGCGGCTCACGTTCTCGATAAAATTGTAGATACCTACTATAAAAGACTGAGCATTAAATTATTCTGTTGTGTCAGAAGCATAATAAGGTGCCTGGTGCTATGATTTAATTCACTTACAGTTTACTCCTCGTTGAGATTTGTAAAAGAAAGTTGTCCGAAAGACTGCAGGTACTTTATATTCATTGATAGAGTCATATTTGCTGCCAACAAAAAGAAAGCACAGGTTTGCAAGTAATGATCGTTAAAGTATCTCCAACAAGAGTAACAAGTAGTCTGACATGACATAATCTCGCGACATAATACAAAATATTAAAATATAAAGGTGCATGGTGCATGAGGCTAGATGCAGCATATTGTTATGTTAATTTGGTAGCTCTGTGGTGAATATTGATGCAGACTTGTCTAAAATACAACTTTATATCACGAATTTTCTGCTGAATATTGCAAAACCTTCGATATCTTCAACAGTTGTCTCGGTGTAAAACTTTCGAGTCTTTTTTTCTTAGGAAGATGATAAGTAGTTGAATGATTGGTCCATTCTTTATAAGCCGCATGGTAACTGATAAAATTTGAATAGTTCTTCTCGGCTCAAGTAGTTGCACAAATATAAACAGTTGGTTAATGAATGGAGAAGAAAAAATTCTAGTTTAATCAGAAGATGATATGGTGAAAATAAGATGTAGTTTGGAAGATGAAAGGTCAATATTAAGTGATAGCCGATATTCTTAAAGAATTCTCCATCCTGGCCTATAATAGATTAGATTTAACGTGGCTTTAATGTCAATATCGCAACAGCTATGAAAGATCTCACACAAAAACGAAAAAATTCAAGATCAGAAGAAAACGAAAGTCTTAATGTTGCAGCAGACAATCTTGGTGAAAATTTGAAACCTTCGCCGCGAAACTAACGGAAGTTAAGTTGATGTGCACAAACAACCTAAATAGAAAAGAAAAAACGGTAACGATCAAAAATGCCATAATTTACAACAGTTCTAGCATAAACAAGTGCATTTAATAAGGGCACATTCTACTCTATTAACGAGATGTTCATCTTCCGCCATGGTGCCTATGCTGTATAACAAGTGATTATTTGCGTGTACATATTTCTGGTTGCCACTCACTGTGCGTGTTTTAAGTTTTTACTTTTTTATTTCCTGAGCTTTTAAGCTCGAGAAAATTGAAAAATTAGCCTGCCAAAATTTCGCTGTGCAAACTTACAAATGTTAACCCCTCTAACTGATAAAATGTATATGATCTACTCGGTAAAAATTATCCCCCTCGACAAAGTCCACCCGATATTATCGCAAATGGTAAAGATGATCGTTGATGCGGTTTTAAGAAAGTGGTCAAGTAAAACTCGCGATATAACCATGCTAATCATGCGGCTCAGGGAGGCGTTAAACAGCAGTCTCCTTAACCGGCCAAGGTAATTGTAATTTAACTACCCTTATTTACCACCTAGTATAAGTCCTTATTTACCACCTAGTATAAGTCCTTATTTACGCTTTTTACCGTCCTGTACTGTACGTCCTATAGGTGAAGTAAGTAACTGGGTAATAAGTGTGGATACTTAGTAGGTTGTTCAGGAAAATGCAGCAGTTTATTATGTACTAAGTTACAAGTAGTGGCTTGTAGAGTTACTTGTAAAGTAACTTGCAAAGTAACTTGCAAAGTAACTTGTAAAGTAACTTGTAAAGTAACTTGTAAAGTAACTTGTAAAGTAACTTGTAAAGTAACTTGTAAAGTAACTTGTAAAGTAACTTGTAAAGTAACTTGTAAAGTAACTTGTAAAGTAACTTGTAGAGTAACTTGTAGAGTTACTTGTAAAGTAACTTGTAAAGTAACTTGTAAAGTAACTTGTAAAGTAACTTGTAAAGTAACTTGTAAAGTAACTTGTACAGTAACTTGTAAAGTAACTTGTAAAAAGTAACTTGTAAAGTAACTTGTACAGTAACTTGTAAAGTAACTTGTAAAGTAACTTGTAAAGTAACTTGTAAAGTAACTTGTAGTATAACTTGTGAGGTTAAGATTGTTCATTGTAGGCTCGTAACGCAATTCCGCAGGTAGTTATGAGGAATACACCTCTAGAATTGCGGCTACCCTCGTAAACGTTATGTTTATTAGATATCCAGTCCAGTTTAGGTGTTTTTAAGAATCATGTGACCCAATTTGTAGACCAGGAGATGTGCGACATTTCCTCAGAAATACCGATCTTCATAGTTGAATTCCGGGAAGTTGAAAATGAGGTCCAGGTATCTGACTTCCCTTATTTAAAGTATCATGATATCTCGTGTTCTACAAATCGATAATTTTATCAAACTGTATCTGCTAGACCTGACACGTTAAGTGTTTAACAGTCAGAAGGATATTCAAAGTTAAATCGTGCAGAGAGCCTAGCAGCCTAACTGCTGCTCTAAGTAAGCAGTTATAGGAAGCAGGGATAAAACTAGGATCTCTCTGGAAAAGAAATACCTGAACTCTATAATTCTGGTATTTTCGCCTGATGCTTTGCAGGACAAATAGCTGAGCTAAATGATTTATTTGAAACCTTCCTATCGTGTATTACCTATGTAAACAAAGGCAAGGTGTAAAATGTAGTTAGCCTCGAGGTTGAAACATTTTACTATGTGGCCAAGATAACTACTATACTCATTAGCAATTTGTGAAATGAGAAAGCATTGAAATAACACGCTGAAGAAAGGAACAAAACAATGACACATCTAGTCTTGAAACTAAAATTTGGGGGATATCTAACTGTAGATTTAGTTTTTTAGTCTGTAACATGTAACAACTGATAGGACTCTTAGATGTCCTTAACTTTTCACCTATCATTTGAATATATTTTGTAGTGACAGGATGGATTACTGAGGGGCATTGTGTTAAAGTGATTTAAGTGGGTCCCCATCCCCACCGACCATTCATGTTCCTGGATACTTTTAGTTTCCTTTCATAACAACCACGATGTTTTTATTGACTAAGCACATGGAGTAGAGCAATGGCAACTCGAAGTTTGTTTAATTGCAAGTAAAATCCAATATCTGCAATAACATATAATAAATATTGGTCTCCTGTTTATTAGCCGCACGATGTATTTTGTTGAAACTTCAGAATCTTCAGCACAAAAATTCATAGGACGGGAAAAATTATAGTGAGCTTTGGAAAGCCGCTGTCCTGATTATTAAGTAGATATCACTATCGTCATTAAATTGTTTAACTACGAAGTAAATCTCTCCAAATAACTGTTAACTGCTTACTGCTATGGGAATGGTTACTATTAAGTTATTCGCTTTGTTTTAAATTTGATTAATTAAAGATTTTTTGAGACATCGTGTAATTTAAGCAATGACTGCTCGTCCTATTATGTCGAAGCCCCGCCCTTGATGTTAGTTGACCTTAGCGAAACTTTCAGCTCTATTTTTCCTAACTAACAAGCAACCAAGAGATTCAAAGTTTGACTTTTTATCTCATCACAAAAGACAGAGCTCAGTAAAGATTATTGTAAATTTGGAGGGAAACGTTATCAAATCAAAAAGAGAAATGTCTGAAAACTAGATGAAACGACCCTATCCGACAGCTTTGCAAAGCAAGAACCCATCATCAAATCTAGACCTGTCATTATCATAAATGTATATTTCAACATCTTGATTCAAGGCAAGGTAGTTGAGGATCCCCGGACCGTGAATAGGCCCAGCTCCTCCCAACCTCCCTCCAACTGGAATAATTTAGGTGTCACGCATCCCACCAAGCGTCTCCTTTCTCATTGTAAGATTGCAGCTAAATGATATAATCATGGAATTGGAGCTTCTACCTTTCTCTTTTTCGTTACGCTCTATGAATTGCATCTACTAGCGTTATTATTTCTTTATTCACCATTTTCATAGGCTTGGTTAACAAGAGCACAGTTATTGGTAAAATGTGTAATTTGCTTCAAGTTTCATCGAGATTCATCAATAGATCATGATAAACGTTTATAGGATTCTTTTCTTACTAATACTCGTAATCCGATAATCCGATATCTCAAACTTGCAATTGGTACAATATTAAAAGAAATTATTGCATTGCTACCTCCAAGATCAAAATTTTACCTGTCTAGCCGTCTGTCATTTTTAATATTTATATTCCCTTGACATATTACCCGCCATTTTATTCCTTCAATCACATAACTTGGCCGTCATCATCATTAATATAGATTACAGCGCCTTAAAAGTTGAAATTAAAATACTTCAAATTAGCGGGGATTGATTTGCCCAAAATACTAATTATACTAACAATTCTAAGAAAGTAAGAAACAGTAGGATATAGAATATAGAATATAGAACAGTAAATGATACTAGCTATTTCAGGGAACTAGGGATCCACCTCAACAGAAGTTTTGTCTCGATTCCCGAGTCCTCTCCGGTTACCATGACAACAAGTAACAACTCCATAGAGACGATTGCACGTGCTGCGCGGAACAACCTGCCAGATGAAGCGACAGTGGATATAACACGGCATATCGTGAAGTATGCTGAAAGTTTGTCTGAAGGAGATCTCTGTGTGTGTCTTATTTCAGGTGTGCTTCTTTTACTGATATATCATACTCATATATTCTCAAGAAGGAGGCGGAGAATATATTTTGTATATCTTACACTTGTTCACAGGTTTTAACAGTTGTACTGAAGGGGCAACTTGAACATTATAGATATTTTAACTGGGACTCTCCTCATTTATCCCTCAATCACAGCCCCAACTTCCTGCATAGAGGGTTGTGGTAGATTATAGATATCACTTCATAGACAGCGATTAACAAGGGGTCCTATCTTAGCCTATCAAAGACCACAATTCACATCACGTGACTTATTTTAGCCAATCAGAGACCGCGATTAACGTTACGAACCGTGAACTATAGGTGGTGGATCAGCACTACTTTGTGACCCAGTGGTTCCTCTTTCTGACTTGCTGGACACTATAAACCTCCTTACTTCTCATTCCGCTTCTATTCAGCAGGTATAGTCTTATAGTACTTGTATAGTTCAGCAGGTATAGTCTTATAGTACTTTTATAGTTCAGCAGGTATAGTCTTATAGTACTTTTATAGTCCAGCAGGTATAGTTTTAACTAACAAATATGACATTTCAGTTGAACACAGTACGGACATATCTCTGTAAAGTTAAGGGGGGAGGGCTAGCTAGATACATATCTCCTGCTAGGATATTATCTCTGATTATATCTGATGTTATTGGTGATCCTCTCAACTTTATAGCTAGCGGTCCTACTTTCCCTGTTAAGGTTAGTTTCTATAGCAACACTTAAACGACACTATTGCATCACTGTAGCAACATTTTAGCTAAACACACTATGGAGCTAATTACCCAGGTAACCAAGGAAGATGTTATAAATACATATCACCTAGGTAACCAAAGAAGATGTTACAAAAACATTATCAGAGCTCTCTCTTATTTCCACCCAACTTCCGCCCTCAGTTCAGACTCTCCTGAATTCCGGACATTCCTCAAACAACACGTTTTCAAGTGACGTACACAACCTCATTATTGCGTCTAACAAAGTATGTTACATTTTAGTTTATTTGTTACACAATGTAATAGTGAATTGTACTGCAGTGCACAATTGTATTAGGCTTATATAATCAATTCTGAGGAATTTCTCAAGCTAAAATATTCTTGACATATACCAATACACATATATATGTATACTTAAACTTCATGATATCGACTTCTGTCTACTCTAGATCTTATATCTCTATCAGATAGCGCTGGAGATAGCTGCACGTGCAGTAGAAAGTGAAGGTTACAAACCGTGGATCATATCTGACTGTCTGAGTGGGGAGGCCAGGTTTGTACACAGTATGGGGGGCTCCCCCCTTTTTTACAAGATATGTGGGGTATTACCCTTCTTGTTTGGAGTTACAACCCACACCCATTAGACCTCCAGATTAACAGTAACATTTATTTTTACACTTTTTGGAGATTTAAATTGTTTCCACCCAGGCACTGCCTAAAAACGGTTGATTTTGAAATCAGCTAAACAAATGAATGTCTCTCGATTCTTCATCAATTGTATTCTTCATTTTGGATAAATTTTACAGAGAAGTTGCCCGAGAGTTAGTTGACACACTTGCCGCCACGCCCAACAAAGATAGACAATACCAATATTTGACGTTAAACATGTTGAACAACATAAATACTGCTTTGTCCTCTTTAGATAATGGTAAGTTTTTCTCTTTCTCTCAATTCTCTAAATTATATCACTGAAAATTAATATACCAGTAGTTAACGTACCCGCTTATTTGCTGTGTTATGAACTAATAAAAGTGCTCACATGCTTTCTGAGCATGTTATATTTGTCAGGTTTTGTGCATATTAAGTTTTATAGAACTCGCATCCTGTGTTATATTACTCATTTTCATTATAAGAGAAGCCGTAATTTTTATGTCCGTATAAGAAAGAAAATATGCGTGTAAAATGTACGTTTATCATTGCACACTGAAATGTTTGCTGAAACGGCTAGATCCTAAAATTATGTAGTTTACGATTGAAGATTACTTAATGTGTTTGGTCATAATATTGACTTGACATAATAACCATTATTCTCTGAACTATTTTAAACAAAAGAAGCATATCAGATATAAAGATATATTAGATCATACAAGTATACATTTATTATACAAGTATACATTTATTATACAAGTATACATTTCTATGGTTTATACATTTCTACTTCAGATTCGACTAAGCTTTGTCTTGTACTTGGTGGAGAAACTACTGTAACAATACGCGAAGGTGGTAAAAGTGGTGGTGGTACTTGCGGTACTTGCGGTACTGGTGGTACTGGTGGTGGTGGTACTGGTACTGGTGGTACTGGTGGTGGTGGTAAAGGTGGAAGATGCCAAGAAATTGCTTTAGCTGCTGCGTTTCATCTTGGTATGTGTTTTCTAATTTTAATTTCGTGATTTTAACGTTGCGGAAAATCTAACTTGTGTCTTTTTCTGTGGTTTCCATGATGTAGCATATTAGAAAGTATTGGTTAAATTTGGAACATTTATATTTTTGTTTTTTAAAAAACTTCTACCTTTGGTTGCTGAGTGACTTCCATTCGGGAGGTCCCGGGTTCGAATCTAAGTGCTGCCCAGCCATGGGGTGAGCGTATTTGACGCTCTGCTAAGGACTCCGTTGGGTCTACGCAGACCCCCGGTCAACTCACCCAGATGAACGGGAAACCGTGATTGAGGGTGAAATGAGTAGCTAGGCTTGAAGAAGCAAATACAGTATAGTAAAAACTACCAAAACCATCGCTGGATTTAAGATCCTTCAGCTCCTGTAACTGGCCGGTTACATTGTAACCACATGGCTGTTGGATACACCGAAGTAAAATAAGTGTTAAATAAAAATGTATATTAAAAAAACTTACCCAAGCTCAATATCCACTCCTAGATCAAGTAGAAACACGGGGCTCCATCACGTTTTTAGCTACAAGCACTGACGGGCAGGACGGACCTACAGACGCAAGCGGCGCGGTTGTCAGTCAGAAAACAAGTATTGATGCGCGCGAACAGGGACTGGACATGGGGGTATATTTGGAGAATAATGATTCTTATAGTTTCTTTAGTAAGTTGAATGCGGGGAGAAATCAGTTAAAGTCCGGCCTAACTGGAACTAACCTCATGGATATTGTGTTTGTTTTTGTAGAGATTTAGTTGTTTAATATTTTTAGTGTACCCTTCGTGATTTTTATAGGCAATTTGAATATGTCCTTTTGATTACAATTATGTATGTCTAACAGTTCAGATATAATTTTTAATGTATTTTTTATTACTTAATTGGTTTTGTAATTTGTCAATGCTTTTGTTATTCGAATTAAGACGATTAACTACAGTCTACATACATAATTCATACAGTCATTGAAATTTATAAATTCATCGAATCTAATAAAAATTGGTTATACTTTGAGCCCTGTATGCCATTACAAATAATAATCGGAGTTTGTAACTACACCTTATGTAGCTGAAGGAATCTGTTGATGAGCGATCCTGTAGCTGGCTCGACAGCGCCAACCTCTGACGCCGCGCCTGCTCCTGACGCTGCGCTCACTCCTGACGCCGAACCAACTCCACCCATCATCGACGCTAAACTTCTTGCCAATGAGCTTGTCAAGAACCTGGAAAGTCCAGCGGTGGAAAGCCAGATAACACCAGCAGTTGATCCAGGACCTGAAATAAAGTTTAAATTAGTTTATAACAAAACAAACTACGAGATTGTTATGGGGGAAAATAGGACTGTACGAGAACTGAAGGATCACATTGAAAGTTTGACAAAGTTACCCCGCTCTATGCAAAAACTTATGTTTAAAGGTAATTTCGTGTGGTTGTTCACTGGAGACCGTTTTATCTTGTCAGACCTTTGTCTTACCGATATGGTTTAGCTCGATGTTTCAAACATGTGTAAGCCCATTCAATACTGCAAAAGTTTGATAGATAGAAGGAGTTTTCTGCCAGACTTAATTTTCTGAACTGCCATTTTTTTCAGGATTGGTTAAAGATGATACCAAAACATTAAAGGAACTAAAAGTTGTGAAGAATAGTAAAATGATGTTGGTTGGAACGACCATGTCTGATCTTGTAGCTGTTACCACGAAACCCAGCTCAGCTGAAATTGCTGCAAACACTTCATCCGTAACTAAGAAGGAGGCCCTCAGCAAGCAGAAGGTACGAAACGTATTTGTTTTTCCAGCGTGGACAGCTTGGAACAACAGGACAGTTTTGGCATTCCCGTACTATATTGTGATACGCCGTACATTTTCTAAGCTGATCTTAGCGCGCACGGTCGTCTATATTACGCGCGTCTTGCTTTCCTTTAAATTTCGCTTGCACTCGTGTTGCATAATTGCAAAGGCGCTGTCTTCTAGGTGACCACCCCCTCTTCAAAATACTCGGTTTGTTTTGCAGAAAATCTTAAGTTCTGTAAAATATTGCTATATATGAAACGAATGAGATCAGAGCTCTTCTTTTGCATAGTAATCGTCACATATTCATTGTCTTATAACTTATTTTCTACATCGCCACAGCCCACAATATTAAATATTCGTTTTGCTCATTGGTCAATCTTTTTACAAAAACTACATTATTTTTAGATTCACCAAAAAGTTTTGGACAAAGGAAAACCGGAAGACGCGATGCCAGGAATTGCCGGAGTAAAGCAACCCCTGCCCCCTCACCCACTCAATGGCATGGTCAATAAAACAGGGGGCAAAGTTAGACTGACGTTCAAACTTGAGGAGGATTCTCTTTGGATTGGAACTAAGGGTACAACATTCTCTTTCCTAGTTGAAGCCTTCTGCTTTAGTGTGATTTGGGCTGTTCAATCAAACTAAGCCACCTTATTCGTGTCAAATTGATTTTATTGTAACTACTGATATTTTGACAAATACCGACTGTTGACATATTTCAGCTCGGACTGAAAAGATAAGCATGAGCAACATTAAGAATGTCGTGAGCGAAAAGATAGAGAGTGACCCTAACTACCACATTATGGTAAGGAGTCATAGAAAATGTGAAGTTTCCTTGGTCTCTGCACCTTGTAAATTGATGATTGTGAATTTTGTAAAAATATCGAACTCCAAATGTACAATTTCAGGGAATTCAATTAGGGCCGACCGAACTTTCGATTTATTGGATCTACTGGGTTCCAGCACAGTACGTAGACGCAGTCAAGGACACCATCTTGGGAAAATGGCAGACATTTTTATAAATTTTCTTATTTTCTGCAAACGCTTTTTAACTTTAATTGTTTGGTCCACTAGGAATGGTTTAATGCGATTCTAGTGCAAAAGTTAATTGCTTTTTTCCTCAGCTTTCAAAGTAAAGCCATTTCATGGTCAGTTTCACAATTTTCTGTGGGTCAACGTTCGCGATTATTTCGATTAAGTTTTATTATAAAGTATGTAACTTATTTATAGAAGACAAGAAATACGCGTGACAAATTTCTCATAAAACCAACTGAAATAACTAAAATATCGACCAGCAAAAATCGGATTGACAAAATCATTTTTCTAGTCTTATCCACGTTTATTTTGCTCATTCAGTCAGTCTCCTTAAAATTAAATAGTTCCCATAGAAATGTTCTCGTAGAAATATTTAAATATCTCTAAAATTGAATAGTTCTCGTAGAAATGTTTTTAAATATCTCTAAAATTGAATAGTTCCCGTAGAAATGTTTAGATATCTCTTAAATTGAAAAGTTCCCTAGAAATGTTTATCTCTAACCGTTGAGTCCATGGCCCTGTTTATTGTTCTGCTACATACTCTTTTCTACTGGTAGAGGTACTGCCTCAGCTGCGTACAGATGTTATCATACTCTCTTGTAGCACACATAGTAGTTGTTACTTATTGTAGTGCTGTATACAGGAAGTAAAGGAAATTTGGTATAAGATAGAGTTATTGTAGTGCTGATAGAAGGTTTGTCCTTCACAACTCATCATCAATAGCTCCACATACATTCTACGTAAAGTAGACCTTCTCAACCCCACTTCTCTACATATTCTGGAATGTAGCCCCGATCCACTGTAAGGGAGCTGTCGCTTTTATCATGCTCTCTAGATTAGCAGTGGGGCGGGAGAAGTGGAGGGCGTTAACTGGTTGAGACTTGATGTGACTCGACCCTCCACTTAGACCTGGGATTAAGGGTCGTTAATGGTGGTTACTATCGTTTTCTTACAGTTACCTAGAGTTAATGGTGATTACTATCGTTTTCTTACAATAACCTAGGGTTAATGGTGGTTACTAGCGATTACTTTTAGTTACTTGGGGTTAATGGGGGTTCCTAGCGACTTCTTACAGTGAATTGTGGTTAATGGGGGTTACTAGCGATTACTTTTAGTAACTTTGGATTGGTGGTTACTAGCGATTTCTTGTGATTACTATAGTGGTTTTGTGATTCAAGAAGTGGCCACAGAGTAAATTTTTAAAGAATTCGACGTCAGACATAAGCTAAAGACCCTATGAAATTGATAAAAAGCAGCTCTGTAACTGTCAACAAAACACAGAATGATAGAAAGCAGCACTATAGTCTGTAACTGTCAACAAAAAACAGAATGAACAAGCCCACTCACCCAACACCGTATTTTTAGAACCGAAAGCTCCGTGAGATCTGACTCTCTTGTCGGGCAGCTGTTTAGTGTCCTTGTACCAATACTGAAATCCTGTTTGAGCTCGCGCTTTTGGCGTGTTTTTGGGTCGAGGTCGTCTTTTTCCCGGTTTTTGGGAGTTCTCAAAGTAGGACTTCGTCCCCAGAGAAGCAGAGATGCTGTGGCTGAAGTCTGACAGGGACTTCAGTCGTTTTGTAACCTGCAGGAATTTACCTTCCGTTAGAGGGATTGTATTTGTGTTCGGTCACTTAGGTTTTTGGGTTGTAGCTCGAGATTTATGCAGTTAATGTCATACATGAGGCAACCTTTCTATTACACTGAGAAAACTAAGCCATTATCTTGAGCCATTTTCACAAGTTCAGACGACTGTTGGTCTGATAAATCCAAAATTAGTAAACCAAACCAAAGATAAGATTTGTCTGTATTTTAATTTGACATTTTTTCCACCCAGCCGGCCGCGAAGCGGCCTTAAAAAGGCATAAGGTGGTTAGGAATCGGGACATTTGGTAGAATAGTGGGGTTAGCAGGATGGTGGTCCGTCGTCGTGGTCGTCGTGTCTCGCTCCTTTATCAAAACAGCGATTGCGCAGGGTTAGATTGTTTTTAATTCAATGCGCCGCGCATCACTGATTAAATTTAATGAATGAGATCGTGAGTGTGGGATTTGATTAATGATTGGTCTTGCGAATTGGGGCATGCCAATCAAAGTTTTTGTC
>JH156025.1:9411-26456 GCA_000226015.1 Mnemiopsis leidyi
ACCTAGTTACGTACATGTCACCTACTTACGTACATGTCACGTAGTTACGTTCCTGTCACCTAGTTACGTACCTCTCACCTAGTTACGTTCCTGTCACCTAGTCACGTACCTGTTACCTAGTTACAGCTAGGAGTACGGGGTCACGGGGAGTTATTCCGATAAATTAGGTTTGCTGCTTTGGGGTTTTCTCTGGTCGTGCTGTTAATGCTAAAATTAGCCCCTTCTTAGTCGCTTTTTTGTCAAGTTAACAATAACATACCAGAAAATGTGATTTGTCACGCGTTAAAACTGTTAATAAACCATTAATTCTAGCTTTAAAAGTTATCTCAAGATTATCGTTATAGATATTATAAGTTTTGAAAGTTGGAAAGTCACGATACCAGACTTTTCCACGATGATCTGGATTGTTGTCTTGCTTACTACCACCACGGGAATCTTCGCTAATTCTGACGGTAAGCTTGTTAATGAGGATCATGGCGGGGAAGTTATTTCAATCTGATTCCTCGTGAAATTTCTCGCCGCTATTTTTATATAGATTTGACACTTTTTAGCAAACGCACTTTATAGCTACTTTTATCAAATAGTTTTTTAGGTGAATGGTCTGAATCGTATGTACCACATCCAAATAACCTTTCATATAATGCTGACGATTTATTAAGTGATAGGAAGATATCTATAAATGAAATAATCAAATAAATACAAAAATGAATGATATCTGCATAATAGGTACCTGAGGTATTTTGAAAAGTTGAATAATATAGATTTAGAATTTTTAAAATGTTAATTTACCTGTTAATCATGGACGCCAAAATTATTTAATTCTTAAAACAATCTTGAACCCCATGTTCATATCGATAATCATCAATTCCACTTCAAGTGTGTCACTACACAATAACTTACAGGTTGGATAGCAGTAGAACGTGATGTAATGATAAATTACGATCTGGAGAACTCCCCTCTCCTTATCAAGACTGACAGTGAAATGGGGAGTTGGGATATGGTGAGTGTAGAGTTCTACACTGCTTAGGGAAACCTAGCAGGAGGAGTTCACCTCCTCTTCTCGTTTTATCTTAGGTACGGGCTCTCCTACTGCAGCACATCCTACACTGTCTTTCCCACTGCTCTCCCCCAAGAGAAGAACAAGGTCTGGAAAATAACCTTAACTAGAAACCCAGGTGAAACACGTTTTGTGATCACCTGCAATAACAAGGAAGTTCTCAACGTGGTGTTGTCCGAGACAGTGTGTACAACCAGTATGTGGAGGATAGTTTGGAGCGAGGATGTGGCGAAGATAAAGTTCTTGACCAAGGACACTGCATCGCATTTTTACAGATCAGGTGAAGTAACTAGTTATAGATACAAACTCATGGTGACTTAAAAAAGAGGAATTTTTTGATATATAGTTTATATCAGTGTGTGTATTAATATTACTATGGAACTGATGAGTTTACGAGTTGAGCAAAATGACTTTGTCATGTTTTTGTTCTTTTTTAATGTACCGATAATTGCATGGAATCTTTTCTAATAAATAACAAAATTTCAGAACGTTTATGTTCCGGACTGAGTGTGGAAAAAGCCCAAGTTTCACCAAGTGGGGATGTGAGGGAAAATAACGTGGTCACAGTCACGTGTTTAAATCCCTACGTGTTGCTAGGCAACCATAAGGTCACGTGTTTATCTACAGGGTGGAGTGTTGTTCCGGAATGTCGGGAATTTGGTGAGTCAGAACTTCAAAATTTATTCAATAACTTAAATACAGTATTCCTGAATTTTGGAAATGAGGTGAGTCGGAAAACTACATTTTGAATAGTATCTTTATAAGTTCACTGTAATTTATTAGCAGTCGCTTAATATTTGTATACTATTTTACTAAATGTTAACTGATTTGAACTCAAGAAAAGTAAATTTTGGGGAATTTACTTTTCTTAAGGGTGACATTCAGTATATACTGACCTTTATAGCAAGTTTATTAATTTCGTGACTATTAATCGAGCTCAATCACATTAATTATGATGACGATTAAATTCGATTTGTAGATGAATTGGAAATTCGTCAAACTGATGTTTTAGGGTTTTTTCATACGTCGATAATTTTTTTCTGTCTTTCAATTGAGGCGGACAATGACTATCAGGTATCGTCGCACGGAGTTTTGGAAAAATGTTTTAGCAAAAAGTCAAGTTAAAAAGTTATATTGCGGTTTGTTTGATTATATGCTGATATTTTCTTATTTAGAGGAATATAGAATTATTTCCACAGCCTCATCCTTGAAAAATATTTCGATTTCAAGCATGATATCTCTGATGTAAAAGATTAAAACAATCAATATCTCATTTCATTTTAGATCTATCTCAAATAAAAACTCTATAGAGTTATAATGGACTGGAGAGAAATGGAGGTGGTCATCGTGGACTCAAACTAGCCATGATGGAGTTGGACAAAAATTTATAAGTTATATTTAATTTTTCATTATTTTTATTAAGTTATATTTAATCTTTAAGATAATGAATGAAAATGAGAACGTCTAGTCACCTTTTTTTCTCATTTTGCGTATCATTTAGACCTGAAATTTTATTTAATCATCATTTTCATGAAACCCAGTTGTCGAAAACTCTCAAAAAATAAACAAAAAAACCCAACACCCATACTCAATATTTTCAGGTATCATACACGTAGGCTGGGCTGTGAAGAAACATCTAAGTTCTTACCTAACATAGCACAATTGCAACTGCAAAGTAAGATAATCTCCCGTCTGTTTATTAAACAGGTAGTGCAGCTTTATAGGACGAACTGTTTAGTTATAACAGGTAGAAACATGGACCTTGGGGACTTTTATAGGCTATTTTATATGAATAAACATTTATAGTACATTCTTGCAAATGGTCGAGGATATTTTCTTTTTGTTCAAAATGAGGAATCTATATCATTGTGGCAATTGGAGTGGCAAAATTGACGTTCATTGAATTTTCTTTTGGTAAATTAATTTCTGTAGGGAAACGGCAAGAGAGATCATTTTCGCACGATCACATGCTGATTCTTTTTAAAGTAAAGATTGTCTGTTTTTTTCAAAATCAAAATAACATGAAATTTGCTGTATTATTATAATTGGTTTATCATTAAAATGCAATCAATATTCATTAATTAATAATGAATGAATTCATTGCGATAAAATTAATTAACTGATGGCATCTATAACTTACGTGCCAAATCTTTTAAAGTTCATTTTCGTTTTTGAAAGACTACAGTTAATAGGAGAACAAATCCTCAAACTCATATAGTCAGCATAGCTAGGCTTTTCCTCTGATAAAAGAGTCACATCAAACATTCGCAAAAGTTTAACTAAAAATATTTTCGTAGCCATCATTGAGAAATCTTTACCGATGCATGCCCTACTCCCGAAAGAAAAGGGAAAGAAGGTGCAAGGTTTAAGTCGAGTAAGATTCCTGCCTAGAAAACGATCAGGGTCGAAGGATTGAGGGTTGGCGCCCCAAAGTCTGGGATTTCGGTGTGTGTTGAAGATAGAGAGAATATAGTCAGTACTCTGGTGACGGGATGTCTTCTTCATAACGTACCTGCACAAGTGGAGAGTAGTATAAGAGCGCAAACTTTTAGGAGATTTTTCTTTTTCTAGAGCTTTTCTCTAGTGACTATTTTATTCTTCTTTAAACGATAGTTAATTTTATGTGGATTTTTCTTTTTTGAAAACTTCCACCTAGAGTTTTATTATGCTCGAGGAACTTCAAGAGATCTAAACAGGGAAATAAGGCGGTCCCGGCCCTAGAAAGTATAGACCTGCCGAGATAAATATTGTTCCTGTTTTTTGGGACACATCTGACGGTCGGCTGAGGGGGGTTTAGTCTCAGACTTTCCAAGATACAAGATTCTAGAAACTTTAGCTTGTTAATTGTGGAATAGGAGGGGTCTGCGTTTTCCCCAAACAGCAGATCCATCTCTGCTATCACTCGGATGTAAACATTTCGATCTGGAATATGGAAATTCTTTCTAAATTCTGTGTTGACTATTCTGGGGATTTCAATTAAAAATAGAACAGTTACTTCAACTTGTACTATAACTTGTTAAAATTGATGAAATTGGAAAATTGGATGAAATATACATGTGAGCAGCAATCAAATCCAAAAGAATGCTATTAGCAGATTTATAGGTGGTACAGATTACTTGAATGGAGAATAATGTGGAAACTAGAAAAAAGTAAACTTTTTTACCCGAGAGAATGTTGTAAAGGGTTTGTATTATGTGTGTTGTGAGGAGTTCTCTTCCAATGAGGAACATCGAGATTATGTCGTTAACTATCACTTCATCGTCTACTTTGTTATCTGAGAGAAGTGCGTCTTTTTTGATATTTTAACGGTTTGATCTCGAGCTGATTCGTTTACGTCTTCTTAATAATCTATTTGCTTTTAACTAGTGCCATAATGTATCTACCTATACTGTTCGGCATTGATTTAACTATAGATTAACTAGTCTTTATCATAATGATGGAACTTAAATCTCGATACACTTACCACTGTGTGTAAGAATTGAGGCTACAAGATCCAAATTTTCATGATCGATCTCCGCCGATCGTTTTCTTCTCAGCAACTGTTTTGTAATCTGTACGTGCTCGTAAATTAACCTAGGATATCAAATGAATTTTTAAAATTTAAACTCTTCAACGTCATTTTGAGACGATCAGACTTAATGTATCGAAAAAGAGAAAAGAAAAAGAGAAGAGTACTAGAAAATCTGTAAAAAGTACAAAAATATCTCAAAAGAGCATCCTAAGCACCTTATAGATATCAAAAAGAAGTCACAAGAAAATAAAATGTGAGAGTACCCATGTTTCCAATTAATGCTCACCTCCGGATTTCAATGGTCTGCTTGTCGGGGTCCATGTCGTAAAAGTTCGCGTCCTCGTTTATCCCAAACTCCTCGCCATCACAATCCCTGAACCAACTCATAAATCCGTGTTTTCGTCGTCTACTTTTCATCTTCATCTTTCCCGCCATTTCCAACTAAAATTAAATGTTGGATAAATAGAAGTATAAAAGGGGATGAAAATTGAAGAATTAGTACAAATGCTTGTTATGCTGTATCATGGGGCTGTTGCCAGATTTTACCAGATCAGACAAAGCAAAAAACTTGTTACCTGGTCAAACCCATGAAAAAATGGGACATTCTACCAAACCCTACAAAATATGGGACTTTTTACCAAACCTGACAACGTATGGGACTTTTTACCGAACCTTAAAAAATAAGAGATCACAAGTACCGAACCTGAGAAAAGAAGACGTTTAGAGGAGGTTTCCGGCCCATCTCGTACTCCGAAGTGTCTATACCGCAAAGTGAGTCTGCTATGACCCGGTGTACGAAGGTCAGAATGACACCCCTGATATCGGTACTATTGTCAGGTAGAGTGTTCAGAGTGAGCACTATGTTGTCTGACACTTCTCTTACTGTGTGTGGGGAGGGAGCGTGAAAATATAGCAAAGTGACATTGTTTGTTGCAATCGATGCTTTTATTTAAAGGTTATAAAGTTTGATAAAAATCACATGTAGTGATTTACCATAAAAATTCATCACTCGTACAGCCGAATGCAAACTTGATAAATTGATGTGGAAAACTTTGAGTTTATCCACGTTAACGTTTTTAAATTAATCAATACGAATTACGGATTGTTGTAAAGCTAACCTGATTCTACTATGTGATGGAAGGACTTTCTGTGCATGGTCTGCAGGTAGACATTTCTCCTTTCCTGTCTAAGTGGGTTGTCTTGGCTGGTGAGGATACTCTTTGTAGACAGGGCGTCTACTAGCGGTCCTTCTCTGGAGAGCTGCAGGGATCCGGAATGGTAACATGCGTGACCTTATGCATGGCTACATTCCACAAGCTTAACTACTTATAAGTCTACTCAGAGAAAACAAGAAATTGTGATCAATCAGATTCTTTTATGAGACCCAACAATACTTCACGACTACACCAAACAAAACAGTGCTATAAAAGGAAAGCACTATAAATTGAGAGTTCTCACATTGTTGTAGACCTCGTAGAGGGACTGGTGTGTACTGGGGACCTCCAGGAGAAGACTACACAGCTCCGGACTAGAGAGGATTACTTTGGGGGACCGGTAGATCCATATCAGACACACTTCACCGTAGTCCTGGTGAGACAACTTGTAAAGTTCAATGATTTTGTCAGTTCTCGGAAGTCGGAAGTTTTTCGGTGCAAACATTTTGCTGCCATCTTTTTGGCTTATCATGGCTACCTATAACCATATATAGTTATCGATTTATTTCTAGCTCTAGGTATACAACTATACAAGATAGATAGCCGTGATATGCCAAAAAGATGGCAGCAATAGTATAGTATCGTCTTTAACATTTGCTATATAGCAACTGCAAAATTCACCTCAAAAAGAGAGTAAAACCAGTTATGGCTGTGACCATGTCGCTTTCGTTCCTCTTTTAGTTTGTCCACATGACCAGAAATAAAACTGTCTCGTACTGGACCCGGTAAGTGTCGATATTGGCGATGTTTCAACTGGGATTTAACGAGTTTTAATGGAAAAGAAGTTAACCATATAAGACGTGGCGACTTTTAATTTCTTGTCCATGAGAGTTTATGGGCCTGAAACGTTTTTTTTAGTTGCAAAAGTTTTATGACTATAAGCGTGCTATGGCTATAGTCATAAAAGTTTTGCGATGTCACAAAATAACTTAACTCTTCGACTATGACTATAATAGATATCAGCTTATATAGACTCTCCCATTTAGCCATCTATGATAACTTTGTACTGACGTAATATGCGTTCAACTTAAGTTAAAAAAAACTCATTGAAATAAATCTCTTAATGATCCACCTACTGCAATATTATGGATGGCTTTCAATATACTCAGAAACAGGAAAATAATTCCCATACGCAAAACCTTCCAACTCCAAAATAGAACTTGTCTACTTCCCAAATGAGAGAATTGCTCAAAAAGATCTGAATCGTTGCTGTAAATTGTTGTATGTTCTGACATGACTCCTCCTAAAAAGGCAGTTATTTCTTCTAATAGATGTTTAAGAAGTATGTTCCAAAGTTGAGAAAAGGAGAAACATCTGTATGACAAGAATTTCAGCTGGATAAATTAAGACCATAAGAAAACAAGGTTCAGAAGAAGAACATAAAAATACAAAGTTCCAATGCAGGGTGCAGTATAATGCGTTAAAACCACTACAAGTACAAAGCACAACAGGTATAAGTGCAAGCAGATCGATGCTCATGATACTTTTCTAATTTACATTAGAATCACGCGGATATTTCAGAAATATTGATCATGTCAGCCGATCAAACAAGTTGTTGGGCAAATATCCATCTCTCAGTTTACCCGTACTTTAAGAGGCAGAGATCGAGTTCTCACTACAACAAAAAAGTTGTTGGGCAAATATCCATCTCTCAGTTTACACGTACTCTCAGAGTCAGAGATCGAGATCTCACAACGGATCAATGCTGCTCAGATTGCTACAGAGTCATATCGTAATCATCTCCTCCACACTTTAAATCTAAGATATTCTTTACAAAAATCTTTAAGCAATCAAATTCAAATTATCCAAATATGATGTAGATACCTAAGGAATTAAACGGAATTAAACGTGATACGCTACAACAGCATGGTTAGACACTTCAGATGATAGTTGCTTCAAGTATAATTATTACCAGAACCTTTGATGGTTAATTGTCATTCGAGAGTAACGATGCAAGCTTCCATCATGTTTGTTGAAATACTGAAAATTAAAAATCTTCGGCATCTTTGTTCGATTCCGTTTTCACCCATACATAATCTTATGAATCTTCTCATGCCAAAACAATATGTAACCGTTTTAATCGAAAGCCGTGAATTTGCTTTTATAGACATCATGAATTTCTATTGCTGCAGATATGGACAAATCTAATTTTCGACGTGTTGGCCAGGCCAAAAATACTAAATAGATTAAAGTTAGGATATAGAAAATGATCATATTTTAAATTCCACAAAATATGTTCTACTATCGCATGTTCAAAATTTCCGTTTCTTTGGCTTTAGAATGCTCTTTATCTTAGTTCAGTCTTAAATACTGGCTAAGGTCTTAACAATTTTGAGGTCCATTATACCTGCACAATATTTTTGCAAGATGCAAAACACTGCCTACTGCTCTTACAATGTCATTGGTCGCGTCAAATAGCTCGCTTTTCACAGTGCACCAGCATATAATTCCACAAAATTCTTTTCGTAATTACGAAATTTAAAGCAGATTAGACTGCATCGCATCACTGCTTATATTTGTGCATTTCTGGCTATATACGGGACTTGACTTAATATAAAAATTTCGTTCTGTAACTCAACATGTAATTGAATAAATTATTCAATAGACTTAAGGCCTAATCAATATTCTAGCACTGTCTCAATATCTCTTAGTCATATTGCCCATCCATGATATTTTTGAGATAATCACTTTTTACTAAATTTTTAACCCTCAAATTCTTGAATATACAAAATCGATTTTTACTTAAATTTTCAATCCTCAAATTCCATTCGTTTTCATTAAACTCAACAGCGTTTATTCATTTTTATAGTCCTGTGTAAGGGCCAGTGCATTGCATGCTTTGTCACATAGATGGGAAAATGTAGCAGTCGATGGGAAAATACATGGAGGAGAAGAGTTGAGAAAGAAGAGTACAAAAGGAGTCATGTTCGAGTGGGAAGAGCCGGAAGAGGAGAAAATTAGAGTGCAAAAAGGCGAGAAAGGAGTTAGGCTGGGAAGAAGAGGAGGGACATTTGAAGGTAGGAAGAGGGCAGAGAGAGGCTGATTAACCAGCCGAAAATGCTGCTTATGTCAAATAATTATCATGCTTATACAGACAGGAAGAGGCAGGGAGCCGTATCAGTTGCAATGTTTCTAATTTGGATTTCCGCCATGAGAGAGCATTTCACGACAGCTTTTGTCAATAGTGATTGTTCGATACATGAGTTCAAATGATACGAAACAATTCCTCAATTTGTATTTAATATGGTCGCATATGGAGCAACGGTGTGGCGTGACAGCGTGCTATGATAATTTACATGAGTTCTTTCTTTTTTTCTTTTTTCTTTTTTCTTTTTCTTTTTCTTTTATATTGCATTGTATTTTCTAATCTCAGATTCAAACTTGTTGTTCCACTGTAAATCATCTGGAATTTTCTTGGTTTAGCAGTTGTTCGAGTTGACTATATGCCAGGCGTTGTTATCCAGGCAAACTTTTTAGCTATGCAGATGCACGTTTCAATTCTGTGGTATCAGGTGTGCTAATGCACTAATGCAGCATAGAAAACAAATCCAAACCTTGGCTGTACTAATGTTAAATTTTATTTCTTGATTTTTCCCCCATGGACGTAAGAAGAATCTTTTTATAAGTCGGGTAAATTTTTGGTTTTCTCGAATAGGGATTAGGGAAATGGGACTGTTTAGTAAATAAGTAAAACTATCTTTTTTACAAATTAGTAAAGCGATGTATTTATAGATCATTGATTTTTCGTACTTATTGATATTCCCATCCAATTACGATATGTGACTCTTGGACAGAGCTCTGCACTGAACTATAAAACCTATTATCCATGGAAGTCCATGTAGACTTGATCCAGAGGATCTTCAGATACAACACAATTCACATCAATTAAATCTCGCGGAGTATAATTACCGAGTAATCTCAGCAGTGTATCCGCGGGTGTGGCCTGACATCAGGACTAGTAGTAGTAGTTGCGGTTGTGGTAATGACACAGCACCATGTGCGCTTCATAGAAAGATTATAGCTCTTCCAGCTTGTATTTCAATGTATAACTGCTCTAGCTTAGTGCTTGAAATCTGTGTTAAGTTTTTAATGCTATTGAACTGAATAAAGTTGGAGTGAAAAATATTACAATTAGAGGGTACAGCTTTTCAGCTTTAAGAGTAGAGGACAGCCTTTCAGCTTTTCAGGGCAAACGTAACTTGCAATTTCAGGTTTAATTAACCCTAGCAAAGCGTCTTTTAACTTTAAGGCAAGCATCCAATAATTAGACCCACCGACCTTTATATTTTAATGAAGAAGTGAGAAAAATCCTTATGTGCAGATCCTTATTGTTCAGCTACATGTGTTAAGCGAATCTATAATCCAATCTGAGTTTACATTGAAATCGAACTATATATACAATGCTAGTCCCTAGAGAGCTATAGATGCCTATAGAGAGCTATAGGCTTGACTATCTGCAGTGTGTACTTATGCACTTGTGTGCAGTCGATATTAGACCTGGCATAAAGGTCTAGTTCCCAAGTGGGCAAATGACTTTTAGTATGCCAAACAAGCATAGTACAGGCCGAAACTTAATTCGTATAATATCATCATGATCATCACTGTTTATATTTGTGGTCATTTGGATCATTGTACTATCGAAATAATTTTG
Source organism: Mnemiopsis leidyi (assembly GCA_000226015.1). Taxonomy (NCBI): domain Eukaryota; kingdom Metazoa; phylum Ctenophora; class Tentaculata; order Lobata; family Bolinopsidae; genus Mnemiopsis; species Mnemiopsis leidyi. The sequence continues at coordinate 19,845 of JH156025.1, forward strand.
ATTACTTTTGAAGTAATTTACCATCTATATGATTATTATAATAGACTTTTTATGGTTACTTATTCCATTATGCATTTGTTGGCCATAACAAGCGGTATAATTGTTACGCTATTAGTATTATAGTTGTACTGAAGGTTCCATATTTAACCAATTCGCTAAAACTGCATAAAGTTAGAGGCCTAGCCTGGCTACATTTACCACTAATCGTGGGTTGTAAGACAGTTGTAACCAGATAGCTTTATACTTGTTAATTATAAGTCCCGCATGGAATATATTACATAATGTAGTGGTGTTATGTTCTGATGTAGAATGTCAATATCAGAACTCCTTGGTCGTCATTAACTATCGGCAAGGTCCTATAAGAGAGACTACAACTATAGGCTTTATGAGGATAAGGCACGTTGAGGCCGTCTTTGTTTAATTTCTTTATTGTTTTATTTTCTGCGGTCCCTATCTTGATTAACTTGTTTTTTGAAAATGTTGTGGCTCATTAAATTTATTTGATTTTATACGATAAAGTGCTTTTCCATAATACTTTTCCATAACACACTTTGCATTTCATTTGAGTCTTAATTAATTTGAGTCATTAATTAATGGTGTATTTTGCTAAAACGAATGTTCAAACATTTCTCCAGCATCTTTTAGAGGAAATGTGTAAAATGAAAGCATTAATCGATCTAACGCGTAACGATGCATCAATGCTTTTTTCATATGAATTACTGGCAATCGCAGCGAATAATTTCCTCTTCTCAGTCTGACAAAATACTCGAAATAGAGAACGGTATTTCTGGGGAAGTAGCTCAAATTCCAAACCTCACTTCTTCTTCATGTATTAAAGGTCCTATACCTTCGTTTTGGAGCTCAATCTGTGTTTAGGACTAATAGAAAAAGCAACATTTGAAATTTTGGATACTCCCTTAGATGAAATAGTCTGGGGTCATCTCCTTAACTTTAAACCCTGAGCCACCTCGTACCGAAGCACTAAACTATAGCTGTAGGGGGTTAATCCTACAAGCCAGGGAGTGTGCATTTCTAGCCGAAGCTGCACCAGACGCAGTCTGGTGACTGGCCGACTTGCCACAGCCTGGGATCCGACCCCTGTCATATGTTAGGCGCAAATGAAACCACTATACCAGCCGACAGTTAGACAAATGAGGGTTAAAATCTTTAAAAATCTGAGGCACCTCCCAAGAAAGACCATTCTCTATATTTGTAGTGCCACAACAGTATAACACAAAGAATAGACGTATAATCTAGCCCCAAGTAGATGCATTTATAACAGTTCTATGGTACATAGTTAAATGAAACGTGTGACCTGAAATTCAAGCTGCATTTATTCTTCTATTCACTTCAGCCGCCTGCCATCACACAGCAACATCCAATACCAGAGACCAGATCTCAACTCATATATACTGCTGACAATGTATTTTAAAAATTTCTGTCACTATGGCGTTGAAAACCTGCGCCTCTCCAAAAGTTTGCTGTAATTAGTGGCACCTTTTCTGACTGAGGAACTCCTAGAGATGATGTGTGTGGGGACACTTTTGACTAACACTTGTGCTGGTGTGGAACTTCCGGTACATATTTTCCGAAAAGTGAGGTAGATTGGTCTGCATGTCGTCAGCTGGTTAAAAGTTTGAAACTAAATCGATGTTTTTAGTGTAGACTTGGTGTTAGTACCAGCTGGTTTTATATTCCCAATGTTACTCCGTCGCAATTCGCACTTCAGATATTTTTAACCCACTTTCTTGATTGGCGGACATAATTGTCCGAACGGACATTTGTGATCCGAATGCCTGTGAACAAGCATACTCGGACAAATGTCCGTTCGGACAAATGTCCGTTTATCATCAGATTGGGAGTTCGGACAAATGTCCGTTCGGACAAATGTCCGTTCGGACAAATGTCCGGTCACCCACTTTCTCATTCCTTATTGAAGAGCAAAGAATGGAAACGTTATTATTGTAGTATCACCAGGCTTGTTGATTGCTTTATTGGCAGTACTGTTTATAAACCTGGGTGCGAACATTGGACAAGTAGAACTGGTTACTGTATGGTTACATGGTTCTTCAATCTTCACCCTTATTAAGGTACTAGCCACAAATAACAGAATACAGATTCCATTTTGTGACAGAGCCATGATCATTCTTCAATTATAAAACACAACATATGACTACTTCAAAACCATTGGAATGATCCTTTGGGACATTGCTCACTTGCACCGCTTCCGTCTTAGTGTACTTCAAACAAAAGGAATTTTTTCCTTGATGTTTGATGGTTCCAAAATGGAAGCACGATGTTTGGCTATTACCGTTACCAGCTTCTTTCAATTGTCCCCCGCTATATGCAACTTGTAAGCGGAGATTGGTCAGTTATTAATTGTCCGCTACAACTATAATTAATACCTGTACAATAAGACAATAGCACAATCTGTGCTGACTACAAAGTACACATATATTAATCCTCACGCGAAGTTTTGAAAAATATCATATGCTCTGCACTGTCTCTAACCTCGGTTTGTCATTGTTTTCCTTCTCGACCGATCATCTGCTCTCACTGCTATTTGTTTTCATTGTTCTACTATTTGACGGGTCTCATTAGAAGCAGCGTCACAAAGAATTCTTTGTTCCTCACTCACTACAGCGCTCTATACTCTGTCGCTCTGTAGGCTTGAATGGGCAGTATTAAGCTTGCTGCTTTTTTTGATTAAAAAAGAAAAAAAAAAAGCTTTCTGCTTTACTGATTTTCTACAGTTTCCACGACGAAGCTGTGAATTGAATAGCAACAGCAGATTGAGATATAATTTTGAGATTTCTGAGAAAAGAAGAAAATGTCGTGTTTTACTTTACCGTAATTAATTTTTCCTTCAGCACGAGTCTGTGTTGTATTAACGTGTCGTTCTTGAAAAAGTTTTATAACATCGTTAATGAGCCCTCTCGGCCCCATTATCGTGGAAAAATTCAGGAAATAAAAATATTTCGAATTTCTTTGAATGAAGATACTTGCAGCTATCAAAACTTTGTAATCGACATTCAGAATTGAAGCTATGTTAACCCTCGTTTTTATAAGGACTAATGAGCGAGTTAGATAATATGATCCGAAGTAATTAATCAATTGCACAAAGCACTTAGACTACCAATGATGTCAGAAATTAGTAAAAAATAGTAAATAATGAGCTGACCTAGCACATTACACAATCACGTGATTCAACTAAAATGATGGCAAACAATGACGTTACGGACAAGCTGATGAGGCGAAGATCACTTCAATATTTAAATAGGCGCCCACCAGCACTGCCTGCCACTGTCTTCATCAAATTGTGTCTTTGTTTGCCTCATGTCACAGCTTATGTCTCCGTATCTGCCGCCGCCCATCTCCATAGTAACGCTACATGAGCGGTTAAAATGGTTCTGAAAATGAGCGGATACGAACAGTGCGTGTGATAAACTTTCTGCAACTGTACAGGCACTATATAGCTTACTTGCTATATTGCTATACTGTCAGCTAGTACTAAGCAGATGGCAGTTGTGATCTGACTGACATGTGACCTTGTGATACTAGCTACTTATTGTTTTGTAGAATTAAACTATGATATATAAGCAATTTGTGACCCCTCCCCAAAAATATATTTCTCTATTATTCGTTGATAGGTTCAATAAAGTCAATTTGGGGTCATTATCATACAAGACATACTATATAAGAGTGCTTTCTACCTTTTGATGTGTAAAAATTGGTGACCCCTCCCCAAAAATTTCTTTCTGTATACTTAATCTCTATAGCTAAAATGTAATCATTGCCGCTGTTTTCTTACACAGTACAAACCAATGATTCAAAATTTGTGCCAACTCATTTGAAAGGTAAGTTTCACCAAATGTTTACTTGTTTGCACACCTTGATAAAAAATATTGAATTCATTAGCGGCCAATTATACCAATTATCTTGCCAGTTTCCGCGAGCCGTAGACTCATCTATCGTCTTATAAATACCAAAATATAATGTCGTGAATCGTGCTCGTCTGGTGAAAGTCATTGCTTGAAAAAGAAATGATCTAAAGTTTTTTGTTCACTTGCAATCTTGTCTATTTGCAATCTGAATCAGGTTGATTTATATTTGCTTTCTTGGGAAACTGGTGTATGTACTTTAAATCCTGCTATAGTGTTAAAATACTGCAAGTGTTACTGTTAGAATCCTGCTAGTGTTAAAATCCTGCCACTCTATTACCACAAAGTGAAGCCCCCCTCCTTATTATGCTGCCCACAAACGATCCAAGACGCGCCCGGCCAGCTCCCCGTTCTATGTTATTAGTCTTTTTATCATTAATTAATTAATTACTAATTATTTATATCAATAATTTATCGTTTTAACAGCTATAATACTATGAGCTTAATCTTTTAAGCTCAATCTATCGAATTGAAGCCCAAAGAAAACACTTGGGAAAACTTTACAGATTGAATTTGTCCTTTCTTGCAAAACAGTAGAGTAGAAATTAGCGATAGAATTGCAAGATAATTGGCACAATGCGGGCAGTAGCTAGCCGAGAAGAAGGAAGCTCCCATTCCAGCCACAATTTCTACTTCTGACTGGCAAGATGCAATTTTGTACTTCGTTATACTCGTTAGTCTCACTCTTCCAACGTTTTATTATGCTCTAGGTTGGAGCACAGAAATAACGTACTTATTAAATCAAGAGGACGTATTAAACGAACATATTGACTTGAGTGTAAAGAATTGAGCCTGGACGGAACCCAGCTGCTTCAGTTCCTTGTTTAACATGCCGTTCAGCAAGGACATTCACAGCTTTAGCCGAGGCGGGGCACATAACTCGCTTCCGTAACTCATTGTCAAATGTTGAATATATACTTGTCTCATCCACAAGGAACTGTAGTTTTGACTAAAACTTCAAGATCGTTACTTTTCAACGTAAGTACTTAAGTACTATAAAGCTACTTTAGCTAAATCGAAATCAATATATATAATTGCAAATATTTTTTTCAACATATGTAGCTCTGCCCCGCATCTAGATTCACAGTTCCTCCTTTGTTTGTCTCCCAACAGATCATCCAAAAGTTTAACGTCTATTTAGGTCGACCTTTTTTCCTCACCTCGCGATGTTTCAGAAGACAAGCGGCATACGCCGGCAGATAAAGTTATAACGGGATTGTAGTAGCATCGAGCCCACCTCAGCCTTACAAGTGAATAACAAAACTCCACATTTCGTCACCTATTACATGAATAATCGACATCGACCTGGCGCAGGAATTATCTAGAAACGCCAGTAAACCTTCATCCCACCTGCTATCTGGCCCAAACCCGCACGATCGGGGTCGGACTGCAAGCCGGAATTTTCCAGAACGTTCGCTTGTTTATCATCCTAACCATTGCCGGGAAAACAAGCACGTGTCAGTATAGTGCATTTCCTAGGTTTATATAATAAAGACTATATAGCAGAACACTGCCATTTTATCTGTTGACGGTTTAATTCAGGTGTCAATAACTTCAACCTTTACAGCTTGAGTCATCGTGGTGGCAAAAAATATGTCGGCCTTGGTCGTTTGAAGGCTTTTAAAATTTATCGTTCTCAGGAGTGAACGTACTGTCTTGTGGTATTTCATCGTCTTAGGCCCTTAGGGATTCATTGTCCTAGCGATTCATCGTCCAAGTGATTCATCGTCCAAGTGATCGTCCCTGCATTTAGCGTCCTTGTGGTACTCTAATACTTTATCATAATCTATCGTCTCACCTTTTGTGATCGAGCTAGATTGATCGTTGCATGAAGTGCAATAAAGAATCCAATTCCATGTATACTGTTTGATGTCTAAAGCTCAAAGTACAATACTTAGAAGAAAAAAATTAGGTTTAGAAACCTAAATTATTTTTCAACTTTTAAACTCTTACATGAACCTGGGGTTTCCTGTAGGTTCGTTCAAGTTTTAACATCAATTGTAATTAAACTCCGTAAAAATCGGAAACAAATTTTTTCTTGGAATTTTAGGATTTTATTGGGGTTGTTTTAAAGTTTATAAGATGGCAAGATATATGCGTTGCTATTGATACTGATGATCAAATTCCTATCATAATCAAAGATTCAAAGCCGTTTATCAACGATATTTTGTATTCATCGAAAATGAGATCAAAGGCCTGATCGAGGATTCGGAAATAATTGCTGTTGTATATTTGCAATTGTATCAACCGACTTATAATATAATTTCGATGCTTTACCCAGCAAAGTATCACTACATAAACGCGGACCTGACTTTTTTCTGTAACAATTTTTGCTGTCTCGAAGTTAGATTGCCCGACACCACATCACCCACAACCTGATATTCGCAGTTTAACCGACAGGTTCTCGGAGCCTTTTCATCACACAATCACACATAAAAGTGAACTGTGCAGGTCTGAACCCAGAACAAGCAAGGATCATTCCCGCTTACTCGACCAAGTCCAAATCCTCGTTACTCGGACTTGTTCCACGAGAATTCAGCCAATTAGTTGTTGAAATCTAATTCAACCGCGAATGACGTCGGGGGACGTGTTAAGTGCCAGTGCGTGCCTGTAAAGGTCGGAAAACAGAATCTATTCCGAGGCGCCCAGCAAGCAGGCCCCGCGTGGACAG